>JAJOOH010008915.1:0-18365 GCA_029582605.1 Solanum gracilifrons
ATATGCATATTGGGAGGATATTTTTGTCCAAAGTGGAAATAGAATAAGTATAAAGCATTAAAGTCTTTTAAAATTTTAAATTGTTAATTCTTATTGTATGATTTGTAATACTTTTACGTCATTTTCAAATAATAGAGGTCATTTCATCTTTCTCAATTTACGTAGTACTAAAAAAAATTTGAGATTCAATCAATTTTTTTTGTTTTTGAAATATTTCTAGCTGTTAATTACTGTAATTTATAGTATTTTCTAAGAAGTTTTCAAAGAATATATATTATTTCATTTGTCCCAATTTATGTGTCAGCAGTAAAATTTGAAGAGTCAATTAGATCTTTTATATATTTTTATATCTTTTAAATACTTAAGTAATTAATTATTGTGATTCATAATATTTTATACAATTATTTAGTATAGTAAAATAAATTTAAAAGAAACAAACAAAACAAATTCATCATAGGAAATTACCAAAGCATCTTTCAATACATCAATAATGGGTCGGACTTTTTATTTTTAAGAAATTGCACATTCAAAGGATATTTTTGTTCAAAATATTGTGTAAAAAATGTGTATTTATTGTGATTTTAAATGTTTTTTGGGGTAATAGGATGCACGCAAAGTTAAGGTGTCTTTTTGAAAATTCAGGACAACTTTAAGTATCACTTAATGTTTTTTCTCAAAATCTAATTTACTTTCGTAAACTATGTGTCAGATCAAAATCAGATTAACTAATTCAAAAGGAATGAGTAATAAATATGTAACTAAAAATCTTGTTAGCTTTTGGTTGAAAGCTAACAAGATAGTTACAATCATAGTTGCATTGTGGCTTATTATATATAATTCATAACTGAGGATCTTAAAATGAAAAAAGAGAAACACCAAATGGAGTGTCATAACAAATATAAATAGATGGACTGAAGGCATTGGTTCAATAAAATAATCAGGATGCCTTTGAGCATAAATTGAAGAGACTGGACATGAAGGCATAAGTGAACTATCTTGTAGTTTCAAAGCAAAAGGACGAGACAGTGGGCAATATCAAACATATGCTCTCACAGATTATGACGATTCAAGTCCTTCAGTTTTTACATTAGCTTGCAGTCTAATAAGAGCTAGAACAGAAATTAAGGTTGTCTGTTTCACTCATTAAGTCTACCAAAAAAAATTAATTTAAGCAATACATGCAAATATACCTCAAATGACCCTTGCTAGCTATTGATGCATCAGGCTTCTTAGTTCCATTTCGAGCAGCTTCTTGCTGTTCAAAAGCCTTCGACTCAAAATACTCGAGCCATGCAGCAGCATCCTTCAGCAAAGATCAGAAATTTCAAATTATGAAAATACATGGCTGAAGTAAGAACAAAATAGCCATAATGTTTTTAAAAAAGCCTATATTGTATTTCAACTTTCAATAGTGTCATCACCTAGATGTGACCAAAATAGAGGTGACATGAAATTTAAAGACAACCTAATTAGTTAGAAACATCTGAAGTTGTACTTCTAGTAGTTTACCCGTAAGAAACTGTACCGATTGCTATGATTTGAGGTATTATAACTTCACAAGGAAAAAAGAAATTGAAGTGCCAGCAAATGCAAGTTGGTCACCCATCTTTTCTCTGAAGCAAAAGAGTGGGCCTACTTATTGTGTACATGTGTGAGACAGAAGTTAACCTGTGTGCGAAGATCATCTGGACCAAGCTTTGCTCGAAGTATCTGCAAGGTTGTTTGCTCATGCTGAACACTCAAAGGATAAGCTTCCATCAAAGAGAGCGCAATTGCTATAGCATGGTAACTTGCCGCTGTCTGGAAATTACAGAGGCACCAAAGGTAACTAGATAAGAGAGGTGTAGGCAAGAATCTGTAGAGATAATTAACCAGGTTCATCAGAAATGAAAGGCATCTTATTATGCAGCAACAAACGATGACATACTTGTTTCCAAGAACTATATAGTGACGGAGTTTGTTTATCAACTGGAAGGTTTCAATCTTCCACATGTTCAACCAAGTTCAAAATACAGCACTATGCAAGCTTGAACCAAAGAAGTCAAGCATAGCTTTACTAGTTAAACTACCAGAAACAAAAACAAGCACACCATGCTCTGAGTTTCAGATAGAGATTACGGAGTTCCAAATATCCCAATCTAAGGCTATTAATATACTGAAGATTGTCAATCAAGTCCTTTATTGCAATAAAAATGACTCTCATGGACTGGTGGAGAAGCAATTTGGACCTATCTTCAGCTCAATAACAATTACCATAAAGATTGGAAAGATTGGACCGCTTCATGATTGACCTATATTTCCTTTTCGCACTTTGGAACCTCAATGTGCCAACAATGAGTACTCACTTTGAAGCAAGATTCAAAAGGAACCCTTAAGTACGGTCATTCGTTTAAGATCACATTGAAGTTACTCGATTAAAATGAAAACATGAGAAGACAAAAAAGTAAATGGAACATTGAATGAACTTTTAGGCCTGCAACTCAATAGTTAGCATGTCTTGCACATCTTGAGAGCATCTGAGGTCAATGACAGATGACAGATGCACTGATTCTTATTTGTGAACACCTTATCCCAACAGCCAGGCCCATAGCCATCAGAAACAATAACTTGAATGGTAACTTCTTTTCCTATAGTCAAAGACACATAATGCATATGTAGCAGTTGATGGAAAAGCAATAACACATACTCAAGTACACTCTTTGACATGAAAACTACCCTGAATCCAACCCCTTTTTGTCAATCAGGTGAATACTCATTTCCTAAACTAGGACATACGCGGCCATTTTTTTCTGATTAAAGCCACTTTAGTTTGACAAGCCTAGAGAATTAGAGGGAGTTGTGAATGCTAAAATTAAAACAAAATACTTATAAGCTCCAGCAGAAGGAGAAAGGAACCTGAATATGGTCCGGACCGAGTAACTTTTGGTTACACTTCAAAGCTTTATGGAGATATCTGAGGGCAACATGCACATTACCGAGCCCTTCCTCCATCATAGCCACATTTATATATGTCGCGGCAGTGTTTGGATGAGAGGGGCCACATGTGAGATGCAACAAATAAAGAGCTCGTTTTACATACCTGTAAAAATGGGAATGGTAAATTGCTATAGAGTGTGAAATGTGAATAACAGGGAAACGTGGAAAGAAAAATCAAAACAGATATTAAAGCATATTACTGTTTAATGTTAAACGTGAGGAGCAGATACAAGTGGTACAATACATAATTGGGAGAGCAAAAGTTTTCACCATGTTGATTTGGTTTTTTTCTTTGATAAGGACCATGTTGATTTAGTGCTAGAGAGCCTAAAAGCTGTGTACATAATCAAACCCCATATGCAAACTTTATTATTTGAACAGTCATTCAAGAACATATTCCACGACCAAGTTTCAACCTATCATATGTATTTCACAAGCTTGATTAAGTAAGTTTTGACTAATATAAAGTACAGTAGTTTTTTTTTTAGACTAGCTTGAATTGTTGAAGGAGAGTAACTTGCCATCTTAGCAAAGATGACAAGTTTAGCGAGACAGGCCGAGGAAAACAATGCCAACTTTTATAGTCCTATTGGGATGGGGGAGTAACTAAGAAACATACATGACCATTGACAAAACGAAAACCAGAAACTCAAGAAAAGAAAAATGTCTAGTTTAGGATAATGAACCTCCAACTCCACTTTTATAGTTTGTTCTTTTTTTCTTTTTGTTGTATTTTCTGTTTTTACTTATTTTAGTTGTTGGCACCATCAAGAAATTTTAAGTACTTGGCAATCTAACAGAAATAAACATACTTGAGAGCCAACTCTGTGTGTTGCAGTCGGTAATAGAAAACTGCAAGATCACCATAACTTTTCATGGTGTCTGGGTGATCAAGGCCCAACTCTCTTTCATTTATGTCCAAGGCCTTTTGCTGATAGATTGTGGCCTGTCATGGATACCACCATCATCAACACATTTAAGAGTTGAATAGGATAGAAGTCAGAGTAGTTAAAGCAGGCAGAAAGAGTAACAATGTAGGACCAAGGAGGTCTATGCTGACGAGCTTCTGAAGAATACCTGATTAAAATCACCGGTGTGATACAGAACAACAGCAAGAAGGCTATAAGCTCCAGCTGTCATTCGATGGTATGGACCACATACTGCAACCAGCTTGGCAAGAGCCTGAAAGCGCCACAAAAATGCAGCAGTTGTCACATGGTATGCAATAATTTATACCATTCAACACCAAGGCTTAGCTTACTTTCTTATTCTAATTCCAATATTTTTAATGTGTACCAAAGACCAACAAAAGGAAGAAATATAAGAAGCAATGGAGTTGTGAATCCCACCAAAATAACTTGGTTTCTCTACAATAGAAAGTTTCAATCGGAAGAATGGAGAATGTAATGTACAACTTTTTTCTATATCGGAAATCAATTACCTTAGTCCCATAGCTGACAGCATCCTCAAGTTTTCCCTTATCCAGAGCTGTTTTGGATGATTCCAAAAGCTGCCTTCCGTCTGCAGAAGAGCAGGCAGCTTGCTGCAGAAAAGGAGACACAAAGATACACGGGGAGTAGAAGAAAAATGATAAGTACGAACAGAAGTGAACTCGGCATAATATCTCCTAGTATCAGACACGTTGACAGGGTTGCATTATCACCTTATGCACTGGTACTAGGCTGACAATGTCTACTTTCTGAAAAGGACTTGGGGAACTCATATCATAATCTCTTGGAACCAGTTCAATTCCCACCTAGACAGAAAAAGTACTCGTAAGTGTTCATGTGTATAGAACAAAAACTTTAATAACGTTCATTTCCATCACCAAAGTATTCAAAGATATCTGCACAAAGGTTATATCTTTGCCCAAGTTAAATATTTAACAAATTGACGCACCAACAAGCATCTCTATGTCTTAGCAAACATTTTTCTTCAATTTCTTTTCATATTTTTTATGTGTTTTATTTCCCATTTCAAAGACGGCAAAATTCCAAGTGTTCAATACATTCTCAGAAGAAAGGTCAGAAATAGCCAGGTGTGAGCCTACCAAATCCATTCAAATGCAACCACCCAAGGACAAATGTTTGATGTATTATGTATCAACAACAACAACAACATACCCAGTGTAGTTCCACACCGAGGTCATTCTTAATAGTCAATTGTTCAGAACAAGAGTTTCAAGTACCTTATGGCATAAACCACGGAGGATAGCAAATTTCCTCATATCTTTGTAGTTTAAGCTGCCAACATCCCATTCATATCTCTTCTTCAAAAATAATTCCAGCCATCTCCAGATCAAAGAATCAACACCGTACTCATTTGAATCATCATTTTCAGGTACCCCAAGCATCATATTCAAGGCAGCAGCAATTATTGCAGCCATATCCTCAATGTCAACAACTGATGCAATAGCTGCTTGCAGAATATGTTTAAAAGCTCGGACTATCATCTCATGTATACAAAGAGATTGCACGTGTGATAACTTCTCAGAAAGTTTAACCTACACAAAAAGAAAAAAAGAGCAATAATCAATTCAGGCGCAGCTTAATGAGATAAAAATTGGCCTACTATGGTTTTACAGTTGCACATAGAATTTATCATGATCTAAAACCAGATCAATGTAGAGGCAATAGGAAAGAGATAAAGAATGAGAAATTCAACTTTCAGATAATTTTCAAACCTTCGACAGTTCTAACAAAATTCAACATCTATATTTGATAATCTCGGTACAATTAATATACTAAAGTAAAAATATTATGACCTGGAGATTAAAAATACTAAACAAGAAGACACAAATTGAAGTCTAAGTGGACAAATATATGTGTCACACACACATACATAAGGAGAAAATTACTAAGGGTAAAAAATGATCAATAAGACTTACTACTTGTCCAAGAGAACGCATACGTAGACCCCGGGTATGCATGAAATCAGTTAAGGTTCGACCATCTACTGGTGAGAGTTCCAAAGAGCCAAAATCAGCCACCTGCAATGCATTGTGAAATGAAACACAGCTAAGATGCCACTTGTATTGATGTATGTATCATACAATTTTCTTCGTAGATTTATATATACACAATACTATTTTAAGTGTTACCAGCTTTGGCAGGGCAACTTCATTATAATACTTCTGTGACAGATCAATCAGCTCTTCCAAAGACTATCAACAGCCGGAATTGGTTAGAAGACGGAAAAATATTAAGGTCTTCTCATAATCTATCACTAAAAATTTGAAAAGATTCTACCTTAAGGTGAAGTCCAGTCTCTGACTCCTTCAACCGTGTAAAGTCAGCATCAGACAGCAATGCCTTGAGGACAACCTGATTTTGATCTGTATCTGTCTCAAACTGAGACTCCCCAGACTGCAGGACAGCTTTTTCTGATCCCCCTCCAACACCATTTGCAACAGATTTGAAGCTTTCAGACTGGGATTCCATGTTAGTTCCATCTGTACTCTTCTTTCTGTTCTTAAGGGACTTAAGAGGTATTCCAAGTCCCTCAACCTTCATCTCATTTTTTGTCTTCTCAGCGAAGGGTTTCTTGTCCTTTTCTGATTTCTTCTGATCTTGTAAGTGCTGTATCCAGCATGCACCAAGTTCCCATCTGATGAAAGAGTCACCTTCTATTTTCTCTTCTTCAAGTTTGGTAAGACTCTCTTCTAGTATTCTCTTTACAAATGCCTGAGAGCAATTTGTCTCTTCAGTTTCTGAAGGTTTTGAATGCATTACCTTGTTGCCCACTTTCTTGTGAAGGAGCAAGCGTAAACTGCAAGATAACATGTTAAAGTAAAAAAAATAGGCACTTAAGTCTTGAGAAGACAAATGCACCATCCAATAGCAAATTGATATTGAAATACAGGACCAATGATATGGTGAATATGACACCAAAATGACAAACTATTAACAGGAGATATAAATTAGGTAAGAAATGGCCCTTGGCCTAACTCAACCCCAAAAGCTAGCTCATGAGGGAAGAATTGTGCAAGTCCATATAAAGAGACCACCAGTTCATTCCCCAACCAAAGTAGAACTCTAACCCACTCTAACAACCCTGCACGCCCAGACCGCCAACTGGAGCTTGGATTGGGGGCTTGGGGCCCAAACAGGGTCAGACCCAGCTCTGATACATGACAGTTAAGCAACCTAATAGTAGTATTATTGGGAGATGTAGCACACAATTATCCATATTTTTACACATCATGTATGATTGTTGTGCAAGGTCTAGAATTGTGCTAAAGCTATTACATTTTATCGTTACCCCATTGACGCGTAACCTTTCTCTTTAATTCCTCTTTTTGTTTTTACCTTCAGAAGACCTTACAATTATAATCTACATTGACGTTGTGGACCATGAGGTTTTGGAGGGATCCTAGACCAACAAGTATTTAAAAGGGCTATATCATCAGAGCAAAGAAAGAAGCTATCAGAATGCAGATGTTTTATTGCACTGTTATATTGGAAAAAGCTCCTACTTAGAGACTTCTCCTCCAGGATAATTTCTTCCTCCGACAAACTTCTTTTTCTAAAAGTTGAACCAGAATGAGAATCCCAATTTATCAAACCAAAGAATTTTTTGTTCAAGAGCTCAACAAAACTCTGTCTTCACACTTTTAACAGTCAAAAAGAACAAAATATATTATTGTTTGCATTGTGAAACCACAACAGAAAGAAATCAATTAACTACTACTATTACTTATTGGTTGCATCATGAAACCACAGCAGAAAGAGATCAATAAACTACTTTTATTACTTATTGGCTTATAATGAGGATTTTCAAGTAATACCTGTTGATATTGAGGGCATTTGCACCACCATCAGGCTGATCAGGAAGTTCCATGCTTTGCGGTGGGCTGCCCACTTTGTCATTTTCTTTTCCTTGAACTTTTACAGTTGCAATATAACCACAATGTCTTACATTCAAAACACCTAAAGTAGCAATATCCTGAATTGAAAATGCAGTAAGTTTTTTTCCAATCAGATGCACTACATTAGAAGTACCACAATAAAATTAGGACCCATATAATTTTTCTTAGTATCTTCTTACATGGGCAGCAGTATTTTCATCAGCAGTTATACCCTTCAGTAAATTTCTTTCCATCAAATTCTTCATAGCTATTCCAGTTGCTTGAAATCCATCAATTTTGGTATCTACTTTGCAGCTAGCATTTGAAGCATCTTTGGTAACAAATATGCTCAAGTCCCCAACTGTCTCATTAAAAATGATTTCTCCATTCGAATCACAATGAGCTGGTTTAACTTTCTCCATGACATGCTTTACAGCTGAAATGGCTCGTAAAATGGCGACATCAACAAATAAACTATGAAGAACAAAAGCCTTCCTGTCTCTAATCTGCCTCTCCTCTGTCGTCTTACAAGCCATGGATGCAACATTCAAAAATTCATTGGCATAAGGTAACGAATCAAATTTTCCATCTCGGCCGAGACCACCTCCATTGGCTCCCCAGTTTTCATCCTCCACAGGTAGAGGTGGAAAAATAGCTGGCAACTGTGCTGCCACAGGTGGTATAAGCCATGTGTTGGCTCTGAATCCGTATGGAAGATTCCCAAACTGTATTAAGAAGAAAAACCGTTTACAACCTTGGGTTAGAGAATCTTAAACAGCGAAGAAAGAACTTCCCGCGTGTAATCAGTTTTAGAAAACTTAAGGTGATGAAACATGTCAAGGGAAATCATCATCTGCACCTTATTACGCTCCAAGAATGCTTTCATGAGATCATCGTACGCCTGAAAATTGGGATGAGCAATGTCAACTTCAACAACAACATATCTTACAATGAAATAAGACAAGAAACTAGCATGACTGAATTTATAGAAAAAGAATCTGCCCAAGCGCACATTGTCAAATGCTCTACTGAGTTGTCTCAACAAATCAACAAGATTGTGACAAAGAATCCCCTGCTTTCCAAAGTTGTAAAATCCTTTCTTGCAAGCTTCAACAATAACCAGCTTTCCATTACAAAGTTTCACCTATAAACAATTACATATGTTATTTTATGAATAAATCATACCTGGAAATCAGATCATTGAACTCATTAGACTAAAGAAAATGAAGTTGGCTCCAAGAAAGCTTACTTCAAGAGAGAAAAGATGATCATCTGGCAGAACTTCATCATCTTGTTTTCTTGTTGCTCTTCTTATGACTGCAAGAATCAAGATTAGTCTTAATTTTAACAAGAAAGACGAGAAGAGGGACACAATGTGAGAAAGAGAGCCGCATTACGCTGAAGAGGAGGCGTGAGATGAGAAAGCGAGAAGAACTCATAGAAGCTTCCAATCTTAGGGCAAGTATTGCTCATCTCTCCATCTACGTCCACCGATCCCGCATCTTTACCCAGCTGTTGCGCCGCCGGAGTTGGCGTTTGTGGCGGCGACGATGACTTATCATTCCCTCGAACCTTGTTGGATTTCTTGGCGTTCTTGTTATCCTGCACACCCCGCGCATTCTTGCTAGAGTCAGTTTTCAACTCTTTGCCACTAGTCCCCGACGGCCCAAAACTCGTTGTACAAGCGACGATGTCCAACAGCCTTCTAACATGCGCCGTTGCGCTTTCTTCATCATATTCCTCTGTTAAAACAAGAAAAAAGGAATTAATCAAAATGGTTGAGGGTATAATCGGGCTTTTATAATTTCTAGACCTGACCGACCCGGGACCACTTCCTAAAATAGAAATATCCTAATACCCTATACGACGTCGTGGTAGTTCTGAAATATTTTTACCTTCGATAAGAGTCAGGACGCAGGGCTTCAGTGCGGAAACGTCCACTGTTTCTTTTAAACGTGGACCCCTTAACTGTTAAAAACAGTAAAAATCATATGGTCCTAATTAAAGCAAAAAAAGTTGAAGAAAAAATGACAGCCGTCTGATTATTTTGTCCCCCTTACCTCATGAGACAGTGAGAAATTGGTGATATTACAAGTTGTTGTATTCACTAGTAATAATCGACGAACATCGATAATTCTATCAGTAGATATTCCCTGCTCATAAAAAAACAAAACCGTTAAATGATTTAATTAAACTCAAGGATATTTCAAAATCAAAATAGCAGTGATAATAATAATATTAATAATCGTGTAGCAATGATTTTTTTCTAGAAAAAGTAATATTCAATAAAATGGTTAATAATAAAATAAAGGTTGACAATATTTCATGTATTTAAGCTATGTCACATTCACTAAAATATTTTATTATCAATTATCTAACACTATTTGTTGCGTGTACGCTTTTATGACAGATATATATCTCTTATTTCTACGACTTCTCTTAACTTTGTTTATCGACCATATGACCTTTCTTTCTACGACTTGTACTAACTTCGTTTATTAACCATTCAATTTTGTGAACTAATTGATATCA
This sequence comes from Solanum gracilifrons, assembly GCA_029582605.1. Classification (NCBI taxonomy): domain Eukaryota; kingdom Viridiplantae; phylum Streptophyta; class Magnoliopsida; order Solanales; family Solanaceae; genus Solanum; species Solanum gracilifrons. Next base: position 10,355 of record JAJOOH010008915.1, read on the forward strand.
AAACTGGAAAGAAAGAAGAAAAAGGAGATTTGGAATTGTGCTTGTGAAAGTAATCAGTGAAATCTTGAGATGGTTAACCAACTGTTTGAAAAAATTAGCTCTAGCTCCTCATTTTTCTTCTTTTGGAATATAATTAGAAAGCCAAGCTGTCCGAATCTGCTTTCCTTGAAAAAAGCAACAAAACATCAACCAAAATCTAACACAAAAGAACTCGAATTAAATAAAAAAAATTAAACAAAGGAATAGATTAAAATATACTCTTTATTATACTTTCGACAACTATAGATATGGTTAAACCTTGTAGTTACATAAGCAATATCGACTTAAAAAAATTGGTTAGTAAATGACGAACCTTTAAAATAACTTGAGTCTCATCCGGGAGGTTTATTGTTATATCCATTACAACTGGGAGAACTGAGCAGCATAAACAAAACATATCATCATTAGTAAGAAAGAATTCATATATTATATATACTGAACATATGCTAAAAATGTACGTATAGTACTAGTAGATAAAAGAATTAATACCCTTCTCTTCTTTCTTCTTCTTGTCTCCCTTTGTTTTGCCACGACCATTCTTGTTGGGTGCCATTTGTAAAGCTCAAATTTTCAAACTTTCGAATTCTTTAAATGCACCTATAGACAAAAACTTCACATGAGACTGTTATAGTAAGCAATAGGGGCGAGACCGCGAGAGCTAGCGTTTGGATTATGAGTTCGACCAAATTCAATATTTACAGAACTCAATAACTTAACAGGAATAGAATAAAAATCATGGTTCCGCTTCTGCAACACTTTATTTCATTCTTAAATCCAATTAAATATGTAATTTTTAGAAGTAGAAGCAAAAACAGAGTATTACTATAAATTAGGCATGTTGTTGAGAATAATTTACCTGATATATAGGAAAATTGAAGTTTCGACAAGTGCGTTCGCTGCTTAAACGAAAAAAGGGATATTTAATGCTTCATTGAATAACAAGTATGACAACGAGGTAGCACGCAAACACCTGAGGCTATAAATGTGATTGTATAAAATTTAAGTTATTAATATGAAGTAGTGTATGATAGGACTGGGAATTTTTTTTTATAAAGAGGGGGGGTTTAAGGTCTAAACTAGATAAGGAAGAAATGAGTAAAGAGTTTTGAAAATGGAAATAGAAAGAAAGTAGAAGAAGAAGGGAAGCTAATTGTGTGGGGAGGATATAGAGAGAGATGAGAGTGTGTGATAAGGAATGAAGGGTTGAGATTTAACATTCAGAATTATAATGACATATTATGGCAGTTTCTATAGATTTTATTGAACTACAAAAAAATAAAATTAATGTAAAATACGAGCCGCGGTGATTCTTTCATTCAACTTGCTAGCAGCGGCAATATTTTTTGAGACAGAGAGGAGAAAAAGGCTTGGACCACAAAATGACTACTAGATACTAGTAATATATATAAAATATATATATATTAAGTTTTTATACCTAAAATGGAATAAGCTTAGGATAAATTGATGAATCTTACCATGAGGATATTTCTATGGTTGATTCAAAAGACGTAAGTAATAATTCTATCGTAATATTTACTTTTCTGTAACTTTTTTTAAAAAATATTACTTTTTGCATGTGTTTAGGGGTGTGTAAAAATCGAACTGACCGATAAATCGAATCGAAAAGTGTTGTTGGTTTATTGTTATTAGATTAACAGTTATTTAATAGTTTTATGGAAAAAAAAATTATTGGGCTATCGATTCGATATTGATTTTTTAATATTGGATTAACCGATAACTCATTAAGAATATAATAATTTACTATTTTAATTTTAGTCATACGTGCTGGCAAAATGAACCCATATTTTGGTAACTCATCCATATTTTAATGGGTTGGGTGAGTGATTTTTACATGGGTAAAATATGGGTTGATATTCATATTTAATCCGTAAATAGATGAGTAAAATATGGGTAAATTATGGATAAAATATGGATTAGCCAAATGGGTTAAGCTTCTAACATATATTCACTCAAAATTCATGATATCACTAAAAACAATGTAACTTCTCTTCCTTTTTATGTTCTTCTATGGAACTAATTATTTTTCTCTACAATTGAAAAGGTGAAATCTTTGGCCCTTCAAAAATTATATATTTTAAATGTACATTTCTTTTGTTAACTATAATTATATTTTTTTATTTGTTTAATTTTATATCGGATAATAAATAATAGTGAAAAATAAGCAAATCATGTATTAGTATTGACATTGCTTAAAGTGCATTAAGCATGTTTAAGTCCTAAAATGCAAATATTCATTTAATTTGAAATTAAAAATATTTTCCCCTTGTTAGTACATAAACTTATTTTATATTGAAAAGTTATAAGATTTTTTTTACTTTTATGATACAATAAAACTAAATGAAGCGTTTTTAACATTTTTAATCTAAAAAAGACTAAAATATTTTCTTCATGTTGAACTCTTAAGTAGAGTACTATTTACACATGAAAATATGGGTAAACTATTTGTTACCAATCCATTTATACCCATATCAAATATGAGCGGTTGAATTATTACCCATTTTCAACCCGCCCAAATTTGACCCAACCCGGCCATTTGCTACTACTAGACTTATACATAAATATCTAACAAAAAATATTAATATAAACATTATATTAGACTAAAACTATATGGACCATACACAATTAACACTACTAATTAACTTTGTGCTCTGCATTTACCCTTTAGGTTTTAGTATTACTTTAGTCTTTAGGAATTAGGATTACAACATCAAAACCTAAAGAACTAGAAACGGCGACGGGTAGGGTTTGCAACGATGACGGCAAGGGTTAGGTAACGACTAGAATTGTGAATACTTAGTATTTGTTATACTTTTACTTCACTAAGCAGAATTTTCGCACGTAATTTGATTTCTCTCTTTTTTATTTTGCGTCAAATTGTTGAATAAGTCATATATTTGTTTTGAAAGCATTTTCTTATCAGTTAAACCAAAAATCGAACTGTTAAAGACCAAAAATCGATAATAAATATCTTATTGATTTGGTTATCGATTTTGCATATTTAAATATATATTTTTAGAGGCAATTAACACTCTTTGTATATATTTTCAAAACCTTTGGCGAGATTGGATCTAATGGCACGTAATTATGCCGGTAAAGGTTTTAGCATTTTTTATTAATATATCTATTTATTACCGTTAAAAATTATTTTTATTATAGTGTAATATTTTACTTTATTGGCGAGAGTTTAATTTTCCATCGTGCAATTCCCTTTCCCTAATTTTCAAAAAATAAAAAACTAAGCGTATTATATTGTTTCATGATGAAGATGACGAACAGTCACTATTCTATATGTTGCTTCTCAAACCGTCTATTCGAAATGGAATATAATTGGATATGGGATAGAATAGAGAAGAAACAAGTAGTGCTATATATATATATATATATATTATTTTTTAAATTTTTTAAATTTTCCCCCGGTATTTGTAGTCCCGTATTGGAGCTTCGATAAAATTCGAATCCTGCACTACCGAGCTTATTCAGGGTTGGTGCTCGCTGCTTCCAACATGATTTTCTCCATACTCATGATTCGAACTCGAGACCTCTAATTAAGGATGAAACAGTCACCGTTCTATCACAACCCAGGTTGATAAGTAGTACTATATATACATGTTGGTTTATTTGGAGAAGATAAACTTGTGAAGAAACAAAGCTTAACGTGTATACTATGACCAGCTTCTCGATTTATTTGTGTTTAATATTTTGCGTAATTAGTGTAAAAATGTCATATTTAATATTTTTGAAAAAAAAAATGTATGATGGATAACATAACACGCAGCACCCGTTTGGATTTACTAGCTCATATAATTCATCCAAATTTGTCAGTTAGTGCAAATGTTTGTCAACGTTAAAAGCTGAATACTAGTGAGAATTTCACACAAAAGACAAAATTAACACATATATAACCTGTCATTTCCCTATTATATTCTGGTTACTACATTTTATAAATGTGCTATTAATTATTTTAGGAATACAAAATAGAGTATGTAAAGTACAAGCTCAGGTATATAATAATTAATAAAGTGGAGGTGAAAATGAGAATTAGTGCACAAGTCATATTTGTAAGAAGAAATTTTAAGTATTTTGAATTCATTTGGTGAAATTCTTTTTATGACGATATTTTATATCACTTTTTAAAAAAAAAAAATTGGTGTTTAATTATTATTTGTCGTTTTATTTGCTTTGTATTCAATTTTTGTTGTCTTGTTTTTTTATATTTGTACTTCAGATTCTTCTTTTCTTTTAAGTCAAGGATTCAGATTCTTCTTTTCTTAGATAGAGTCTATCAGAACAATATTCGTATATCCTATAATCCTTAATCTCCATTTATAAAATTGCATTAAATTTGTAGTTCTTGTTGTTACCGATTATTATTTATGATTAATTTAATTTTTCACCAATTTCTTTCTCAAAGTTAATTTCTCATAATCGTTCAAGGGCGAAATTATGAAAGGATAAAGTTTGACTTAAAATGAACGCTTTCATTTTATTGATTAATGTTATCTCATAGGATTTCTCATTCAAAGTTTTCGAATTTATAAAACAAATTAATTTACAGAAACAATTTCTCCCACCTGAATAAATATACTCGTTTCATTTTAAAATAAATGTTTTTTAGAGTGTGTCATACACTTTTAAACAAGTAGTTAATAACATTAATCAAGGGATAATTTTTTAATATTATCCTCTCTTTTTTTCTCTAATCTTTTTTTTTAAAATCAGAAATAATAAAAAATATCATTAAGGATTATTTTTTTTTTTTTTTGTGTATGTGTTCAACTTTGAATAAAATTATTCATTTTAGATCATAAAAAAGTGTCAATAAGTTATTTATTTCTGAACCAAACAAAAATATGAGTTAAATCTAATTAACTTTTGGGTCGCTATCAAGTATTAAGTATTTATATTCAACTCTTACGTTATGAATTATGTAAAAAAATTACAAAAAAATACATAATCATTTCATAATTAACTGATAATTTAATCATAGAACTTATCGAAATAAAGACTAAATAAACGTTTGACCATAGAATTTGAAAGTTTAATTTTAAGTTTTGATTTCAAATTAGCTCATGCTAATGAAATTGTACAAAATTTCAACTTTAACTACAAATTTTGATTTCAAATACCAAATTTCCAAAAAAAAAGAAAGAATTGGACGCTCAAATTTTTAAAATATAAAACATGACCAATAAGTTTATGTTATGTATATAATAATAATTAAAAAAAACTACAAGGATTCCTTTTTGAATAATTTCCTCCCCGGTTATTTCTTTTCCTACTTCCAAATTTATTTATTTATTTTAAAATAATTTTGAAAAATATTTAATACATGCAAAATAAAATAAAATGGACGAAACAATAGAGTTATATATATTATATGTATTTATCTTAGATGTTGTACCAAAAAGAGTAGGATATATTAAATGTTACGGGTGTCCAAAGATACAAACAAAAATTCTTTCTCACTTCGTATTTTTTTCATACTTATTGTAAAAAATATGTATAGCAGTAAAATATGTTGGCATTATTCATTTCGTTCGACATTATTCCTTTTTCAAAGATTAAAGATTTTTTCTAGGTCCATTTTTCTAACTACTTTCTCGTCTTAGGTAAAAATAAAAAGATCAAAGATTTTCATTAATTAGGAAGGTTTTTTTTTTTTTTTTTAATATTGAATTGCTGTTTTATTAAATTTGTTATAAAAAGCTAGAAAAAAAGAGTGTCTCACGCTTACGAATAGCGAGCTTAAAGGCAAATTGATAGATTTATCTTTTGTGTCCGGGTGGTATATGTGAGGCTTAATCCAAATTTGATTATTATAATATAATTTTAAACTATTTTAACTTATTGGAAAAGTATTCAAATAAATCTTTAGACGGATATATTCAAATACACATATTTGACTTTAATTTGTGAAGTTATACTACATTGAAAATTATCATTCACTCATCCTTTCGAGTCAATTTTTTGAGCAGTTATTTTTTTTTATGTGAACTTTAAATTTTAATGTACATGTATATTCGCAGTGTTTTGAAATTTTAGAGAACAATCAGTTAAAAAGATTCGCATTATAATCAAATTGGAATTGCTTTTTAAATAATAGTTTATCACGACATAATTCTCCACGATTCAAGAATATATGTGAACATTGTTCTTTACAGTTTAAATAGAATAAAATGATTTTGCAGAAATCTTTTGTATATTGTTTTTGGGATATTTTTTACACACAATAGCTTATCACAACACAATTTTTTACCATTCGAAAAATATGTGAACGTAATTGTTTTTGTATTTCTTTTGGGTGAAGACAAATATAAAACATGTCCAGCCCATGTGTCATTTGTGTACATCAAAGTTATTCTCAACAAAATAATGCATTTTAAGACATTTATTTTAATTTTCATGATAGATATAAAGCAGGTAAAAGATAAATATTCTTCAGTAGTATATCTTCACTCTTTTTTTTTTTTTTTGTGCGTGTGAATTATTTATAGTTTGGATATCTAAACTCAAAAGTCATGATTGTTGTTGTAAAACCAATAAAATCATGTGACAAATTATTGGATTTTTCTCTCTCTTATAAATTGTTTCTATATGTAGTGGTAAATGATACCTAAATAATTTTTACACAATATTTATAAATTTATCATTTAATTATTATGTATAATTAATATATAAATAATTTTTATTCTATTTACAAATTTAAGATAATATAAAATTAATAAATAAATAATCAAGTTATTTATGTATTAACTTGAAACTTATCCAGCTACCAAATGACAGTTTTGATAGAGTTAGCCAATAAGAAAGTACAAAATGCTAAATGATGGGAGTGTGGGATTTCTGTCCTACTGAATACACAACAACCAAGAAATTGCTATCCTTTCTCTTGGCTTTCTACACTTAAAACATTTTTTGCCCCTTCATAATTGTTGGAGCCAAGTATATTTTAGTTCTATTTTGTTCTCTAAAAAGGATAAATTATTACTTAACGTAATTTTCGGTCTCATTGTATTAGTACCTTATTTGACAGGAAAAATTATATAAATGGATCATAAAATATAATTATATGTTGTATTTTAATTCAAAGTAATTCAAGAGATACATAATTTTTTTTTAAAAAAATCAGCCTATACCCCATTTATTAAGGCTGATAATTTTCGCTTAACTGATACTAAATCAGTATCATATACTGTATTGATATTATTAAGACTGATAATTTTACTTAACTAATATATATATACACACACATACTGTATTGGTATCATTAATGTTTATTTTCAGAAATTACACATTAGTCAGTGATACTATAAGAATATATGTATATTGTTGTGGTATCATTAAAGTTTCTTGTTCAAAAATTAGTTATTAGTTAATGATACTATAAGAGTATATGTATATTGTTGTGGTATCATTAAAGTTTTTTTTCATAAATTACTTATTAGTCAATGATACTATAAGAGTGTATATATATATATATACGCTTAGAGTATCATCGACCAGTGAATAATTTTTTAACAAAAACCTTAATAATAGCAATACAATATGTATGCATATGATTTAGTATCAATTAAGTTAAATAATTAGTCTTAATGAAACAAATACAATATATGATACTGATTTAGTAGTAGTTAAGCGAAATTAGTTTGGGATGAGTATATAGTGTAATTATTTAATAGGTATGAATGTAGGGATATATGCTTATAATTATTTTGCTTTCATAAGGTATTTGCTTAGTTTCCCCTATTTGATAACTCATCAACGTCCGGATGCAATGAGATGGTTTATATATCTTCATTTTTATTAGAAATTTTAAATTTATATCTTTGAAATGATTTTTTTTTTAATAAGGAGCACTTTATTCCTCAAGAGATTTATTTGATGTAACTATAAACTAATTAAACTAGTCAGTTTGAAATTCTTTGAATCCAAAAAAAAAACAACTTATCCA
>JAJOOH010008916.1:0-27317 GCA_029582605.1 Solanum gracilifrons
CCCCCCCCCCCCCCCCCTCTCCCCCTTTGATACTTGACACTTGTGTCACCCTTTAATTTATCATGTTTTTCTTCGTAAATGTTTATAGTTATGATTGACTTGACCACATTTTTACTTTTCTATTGATTCTCAATTATGAACCGCTCCCTTGGGACTCGACCCCAACTCACTAGTTGGATTGTATTACTACTCATGATCGTTGGCACTTGAACTGGAAGCAGTGTCCTGATACGTGAAATCAGGCGGCTGGCGTGAAAGCCGACTACTTCACATCAGGTAATAAAATTGATCTTCTATAATTGGGTTGAATTATGGCTAAATGCACATATATTGTCAATGTTATTTATTTTATATAATTATTTGCGAAATCATTAACACCAAAGAGTTAAATTGTTAAATTGCTTTTATCCATTGGTTATGTCCTATGTGGCGTCAATTAATTAAAGTGACGAGGTTTTGAGGAATCCAATATATTGAAGTTAAATATTTGTATATGTTAATTAGATTCCCAGAGTTACTTAGTGAAGTAACAATATATTATAATCATAATGGTGGGAAAGGGAAAGGAAAGAAAACTGAGTTGCAAAATTTATTGTCCAATTTGTATATGCTATATCGATTTAGACTTGAGGAAATTTTAGTGCCAATCATTGGGTAATTATGGCATAATAATTGTTGATGAAATAAATTGAAATTTTGTTCTAACTATCTTATACAGTGGTCCGTATGTTTGCATAATGATTATGGGTTTAGTTTTGGTCCACAATTTTCTTATAGTTATCAAGTTATAATTCAAGTTTTGATAAATTGGTATAAGTAATTAAATATCGGGTGTATTATATAACATGAAAGCTATTGGGGTTTTAGTGTTTGGAGAAGTTGGAACTTAACCCTAGGCTTGGAATTTGAAAATATGTGAGTTGACATGTTAATTGACATCAAGATTTAAGAACTTGATTATAGGGTTCGATGAGTTTTTGGGTCTAGGCTAAACATATAGTAATATGGTGTTGTTAGTTTCGAAAGCTTATAGTGATTATTAATGTGAATAGATTGCTTTGAGTTGGAAGTACAACGAAAAGGGAAAACTCAAGTCCCGGAGTGATTGTTCGATTATTTAAGGCAAGTGGATTTCTAAGCCCTTGTTAAGTGCATAGAGTCGTGTATTTCCTTATGGTATGTATTGGGAAATAATGGGACTTGGTGATGGGTTGATTTGTCCATGTTGAATAATTCTAACGATAAAAAAGGGGTAATAAAAGGCAATGTGATTAATTGTTGGTGTGTGATGTGTTGAGAATGATTTTGAAAGACTTATTGATTCATTGTCTGTGTTGTCACGATTGTGTTGTTGTGAATTGTGCAATGTCATGAAAATGGTCATCTCCTCATTATTGTGAACATGTCATTTGCACTGTTTTGATACATGATTGTGACAAGTGTTATGTGAACTGAGAAATAATAAGAAAGTAAAGAGGATGTACCATTTCGAGGAACGTGTCACGCGCCGCAGCAGATACTATTTATCGAGGGACATGTGGCGCGCCGCAGTAGATACTATTTATCGAGGGACGTATCGCAGGGCGCGATGGATACTATTATTTACAGACGTGTGGCGCGCTGCGACGGATGCATGGATAGATATAACCACCATGGGTCCCGGACTGAGAGACAACGGGTGTGTGTCACTAGGTCAGACATGCATCACTACACTTGACATTGCATTTCATTGCATTGCACATATTTATCTGATCTTGTATTGTGTTTTGCTGATCTTGTGAGTGCCTTTCTATGGAACTTTGATTGATGAATATTGAGGTTGTCATTGAGGATATGTAATTATTAGAGTGTTGATGTTTAGCTGTGTTCTATGTGAATTATGAACTGTTAGGTTGGACTGGTTTTATGCAGGTTGTAGTTGTAGAGGTTGTGATTAATGAATATTGAGCTTGTTGTTGAGAATATGTGATTGTTAGAATGTTGTTGTTGAGATATGTGCTTGTAAATTGTGAACTGTTAGGTTGGGCTGATTTTATACAGGTTGTAGTTGTGGATATTCAATTGGGGTGTAAGGAGTACCCGTATTCTACCCCCTTAGCTTGTGTTTAGAGGTTTACTTGCTGAGTATCGTGTGGTTTGGTACTCACCCCTTGCTTCTACAATTTTTGGAGGTTATGAGCCTGGATTTTTGTGATACTTTCCATCCTCTTCTTTTCCGAGGCTTCTTGGAGATTTGTGAGGTAGTTGTTTGACATCTAGGTAGACTTCTTACTCCTAATTATGATCTTGTTCTATTCTAGAAACAATGTCATATGAGACTTGTATCTTTCTTTTGATTCAATTGTAATACTTTAGAAGTTTGTACACGTGACAACCAGGTTTTGGGAGTATTTTTAAGTGATTATAAATTTCTACAATTTTTTTTTTAATGGTTGAATTTTAGGCTGACTTGTCTTGGGGATAAGACAAGTGTCATCATGTTCATTTTTGGGTCGTGACAGATTTTTAAGGGAAAATAACTCATATAATGACAAGACAACTAATAAAATAATTCGTAAATAAAAATATTTCAATTTGAACATAAAAAGGAAGAAATGACCTTCTTTGGGAAATTTAATTAAATAAAAACCAATTCAAATAAACGGTTAGTTAATACAATAAATAAATAAACAAAATAAAGGAAGAAATATTGAACTTGCGCCATTATTCCCAAATTCCAAATATGATCGGCCCAAATCCTGTCTTAAAACTAAAAGAGCAACTTTCACATATATCAAACACAAAAATCATATTTATATGCTATATCTATAGTTTGCATAAATGCGCTACATAACAAACTTTATGTTTGCTATGACTATTTCACTATACATATATACAAAAGAAGCAATTGTATAATCTGTTTCGGTATACATATACAAAAGAAGCAATTGTATAATTTGTTTCGATATACATATACAAAAGATCAAATGTATAATCTGTGTTTGTATAAAGAGAGAAAGAAAGAAATACAAAAGAAAAATAGGCAGGAGAAGATCGTATTTGTATAATCATAAATGTATAGGACGAAAAATATATCCATTTGTATTTGTATATACAATTTTCTCTCGCTTTATACAAACACAAACGCAATGTATACATTTGTGTTTGTATAAAGCGAGCGAGATCTGGGAGAGTGGCGAGCGAGATCTGGGAGAGGAGAACGAAAATATATGTATATATACAATTTTCTCTCACTTTATACAAACACAAACACATTTTATACATTTGTGTTTGTATAAAAGCGAAAGAGGCGAGTGAGACTGCCCGCGAGCACGAGAATGGCGAGCGAGATTCCGCCAGGGAGAGAGGCGAAATAGCAACAGTTTGTTATGGGGTACAATTAAATCAAACTATGTTTATAGCATTTAATTTGAATTAATAGTTTGTTATTAGATACAATTTTCCCATGATAAAATTATCAAAATATGGGCATTTGCCCATCTAAGTCAAAATTTCGCTGCTGGACATTCTTTTGGGCCCATTTTCGCCTGAACGTGCTAGAATAAAGAGATTGGGCTTTAGCCCAAATTTTCTTTTAATCTGTGTGTACGCTGAACGTATATCTGTGTGTAAAGCTGTATCTCGGCCCATTTTTATGTATATTGGGTTGTATAGCAAATGTATACATCATACTCCAAGCCTTGCGACCTGTATTTCCATTTTTGTCCACATATTTTCTGCACTCAACCTGTTTAACAGTCTATAATGTTGTATATAACGCGTATACAATCCATTTCTTGGGCTTTTGAACACTTATAAGCTAATTTCCAGCCCTATATTGAGCCTCTGAGACCTGTTCATCAATTCATTGTTGGCTGACTCGATAAAGGGAAACATTGGGCTTTTGGCCCAACGAGAAAATCAAGCAGAGGGGTTCATGGTGAACTCGGCCAGATTTCACATGTAACACAGCCAAATAAAAAATACATAAGTGACAACTCACATATTTAATATAAGAAAGTAATGATGTAAATACTCATGCTACTGTTTTAGAGCCTAAACCTCACAAAGAAAAAAGGTGATTCTCACTAGTGTTTAATTCAAACAATTTAGGCATGAGATATTTACTTTTAAATATTAGATTCGAATCAAATTTAATAATTTAAAATGTTCACATATATTGGATACAACTTTAATAACAAAGTTTGCCTTTTGGGTAAGATATTCAAATCACAACACTTTTTTTATTATCACATAAATATTTTAATGATCATCATGTTATAATGATTTAAATTTTTGTAATTTTCTTATAATGATTTATATGTTGAATTAACTTTCGAAAGGAAAATGGAATGATATATCATAAAATCGAGAAATGGGTAATTACCAAACAAAAATTATTATCAAATAATATATATTTATTTGCAAAAAAGGGGCTATTTTGTGAGAATATTTTTTTACTTAGGAACTAAAACAAATAGATGATGAAGTATTATACTCTGCGTGTGATGGGTATACTTTTTCTCTTATTTTTATACGTCTAATGACAATGAATAACAAAGAAGTGAGTCTTTAAATAGTATTTTGGAGAGTGATGATATGAAAATGTATTGTTTATGTTTTTTGTGTATATATTTCACACTCTCTTTTTTATAGTATTTTATTTTCATAGAAATATTGTTAATAAAGCAATGAAAATTAATTTTTTTTGTTTCTCCTTTTTCTTTTTATACTAACATTTAATTATTAATAATTTATATAAAACAAAAACGCAACTTTTTAAATCAGTTACAAAATCATTTTTTAACAAACTATATTATAAAAATTTTAACTGCATATTAATGCTTCATATTGGAGTCCTAAAAAGGTGCAATCATAAAAACAATATAGGTTTATAACTTTTCTTCTTTATTTTGTTTGATTTTTGGAAGATTTTTATATTAATTATTCAAACTAAAATTAAATTTATAATACATACCCACACAGTTACAAATTTGCATACTAACAATTTTAAAAAAAAATTAAAATAGAAAATTAGAAAGAAAAAAAACTACGAAGAATTTGTAAAAATTATGAAAACGTAATAATTGAAACTAAAATTTAATTTTTAAATGTAAAACAAGCCAAAATTTGTGCCGCACTTTACTGTTCATAGGTATTTTCATATGAATTTTCTTTTTTCCTTTTAAATTATTCATAACTCAAAGTATTTTAATTTTAAATGGTAAATAAAAAAAATTAACAAGTTAAAATTAAAACATTACAGACTCAAAAATAACTATACCACTAAAAAATAATTAAATCACGTTTTGTTGTAAAACAAGAGGAAAATGCAACAATACTTAAACAAGAAAGTAAGGCAAAGTGTGATGAGAAGTATAGAGTGGAGAATATTATTTATAACTCTTCAAGTGTGTTCTCACAAGGGTGAAAAGACTACCCTTTTATAGGATTTAGAAAACACATGTTTTCATCCTTTAATCAAATACGTTAGTACAACTATAATAAATACAATAAATACATACATTACATTAGAGATGGATTAAGAGAAACATCCACACAATTAAGTGGATTTGTAACACTCCCCCTTGGATGTTTATAGATAATGTGTCTCGTTAAAACCTTACTAGGGAAAACCCAGTGGGAAAAAGCCTAGTGAAGGAAAAAAGTACAAACATCTTGTAATACGCCTTGAGTGTTGCCTCATTAAAAACCTTACCAGGAAAACCCAGTTGGACAAAACCTTGGCTAAGGGAAAAAGAGTACAACGCGTATTTTACTCCCCCTGATAAAATTTAGATCTTGGAGACGACGCATTCCAATCTTGTATCTTAGTTTCTCAAATGTTGATGTTGGCAATGCCTTAGTGAATAAATCTGCAAGATTATCACTCGAACGAATCTGTTGAACATTTATCTCACCATTTTGTTGAAGATCATGTGTGACAAAGAACTTAGGTGAAATATGCTTTGTTCGGTCTCCTTTGATATATCCTTCCTTTAATTGAGCTATTCAAGCAGTATTATCTTCATACAATATTGTTGGAATCTTCGTTTGCACAAAAAGACCACATAATTGCAAAATGTGTTTAGTCATTGATCTCAACCATACACACTCTCGACTGGCTTCATGAATGGCTATTATCTCTGCATGATTTGAAGAAGTAGCAACTATTATTTGCTTCATCGAACGCCATGATATAGATGTACCTCCATATGTGAATAAATAGTTTGTCTGAGATCTAGCTTTATGTGGGTCAGACAAATATCTCGCATCTGCATAACCGATCAATTCTGACTTGGATGCATTAGAATACAACAACCCCATATCAATTGTTCCTTAAAGATATCTGAATATATGCTTAACACCTTTCCAATGTCTTCTTGTTGGACATGAGCTGAATCTCGCCAATAAACTTACTGAGAAGCAAATATTTGGTCGGGTATTGTTAGCAAGGTACATTAGTGCCCCGATAGCACTGAGATATGGTGTTTCATCACCAAGAATCTCTTCATCCTTTTCTTGGGGTCGGAATGGATCTTTATTTATATCGAGAGATCTCACAACCATTGGGGTACTCAATGTGTGTGATTTATCCATGTAAAATCGCTTCAAAACCATTTCAGTATATGTGTATTGATGGATAAATATTCCATTTGCCAAATGTTCAATCTGAAGGCCAAGACAAAAGTTTGTCTTACCAAGATCTTTCATTTCAAATTCTTTCTTCAAGCACTCAACAACTTTTGAAAGCTCTGTAGGAGTTCCAATGATATTCAAGTCATCAACATAAACAGATATTATTACAAATTCAAATTTTGACCTTCGTATAAAAATACAAGGACAAATAGGGTCATTCTTATACCCTTCTTTTAGAAAATATTCGCTAAGACGATTATACCACATTCGCCCTGATTGTTTCAATCCATATAAGGACTTCTGAAGCTTTATTGAACAACTTTCTTTTGAATTTTCATATGCTTCAGGCACTTTGAGTGCTTCAGGGATTTTCATAAAAATATTGTGGTCTAGTGAGCCATATAAATAGGTTGTGACAACATCCATTAGATGCATTTCAAGCTTTTCATGAACTGTCATATTTATTAGATACCTAAAGGTAATTGCATCTACCACAAGAGAATATGTCTTGTCATAATCAATGTCAGGTCTTTGCGAAAATCCTTGTGCCACAAGTCGTGCTTTATATCTTACGACTTTACCATTTTCATTGCTTTCGCACAAAAACCCACTTGTACACAACTGGCTTGACACCTTCAGGGGTTCGGACTATCGGTCCAAAAACTTCACATTTTTCAAGTGAAGCCAATTCTGTTTGAATTGCTTCCTTCCATTTTGACCAATCATTTCTCTGTCTACATTCATTGACAGATCGTGGTTCTAAATCCTCATCTTGTTGCATTATTTCAACTGCAACATTATAGGCAAAAATATTATCCACCACAATATTATTTCGATTCCACCTTTTTCTCGTCGAGACATAATTTATAAAGATTTCCTCGTTCTCATTATTTTCAGGTACATGGACCTCTTCTTTGGTGTCATCATTTATTATGTCTCGGAGCTCTTCATGAGCAATTGCCTCCATATTATGATCATCTTGATCATTTATTCCTTTCCTTTTCCGAAGATTTTTATCCTTGGAACCAATTGGTCTACCACGTTTTAAGCTTGGTCCAAACTTTTTTGCCTTAACAATTTGTCCTATCGAGACATCAACTCGAACTTGAGCATTACCAACTAGGATATATGATTTAGTAACCCGTGAATGGTTAGTAAATGCATCCGGCAGTTGATTTGCAATATTCTGCAAATAAATTATCTTTTGAACTTCTTGCTCACATTGATTTGTTCGAAGGTCTAAATGAGACAGTGAAAGTGAATTCCAATCTATCTTATTTTCCAACTTGTTTTGTTCTCCCCCTAATGTTGGGTATACTGATTCATCAAAATGACAATCAACAAACCTTGCTGTAAATAAATCTCCAGTTCTAGGTTCCAAATATTTTATAATAGAACGAGATTCATACCCAACATATATCCCCAACTTTCTTTGGGGACCCATCTTTGTGCGTTGTGGTGGAGCAATTGGAACATATACCGCACAACCAAAGATTCTAAGATGGGAAATATTTGGCTCCTGACCAAAAACCAATTGTAATGGGGAGATGTCATGATAACTGGTTGGCTTTATGCGCACAAGTGCCGCTGCATGCAAAATAGCATGCCTCCAAACCGAAACAGGCAACTTTGTTCTCATCAACAATGGTCTAGCTATCAATTGAAGACATTTAATCAATGACTCTGCTAAACCATTTTGAGTATAAATATGTGCAACAGGATGTTCAACTGTTATTCCAGTGGACAAACAATAATCATTAAATGCCTGAGATGTAAACTCACCAGCATTATCAAGACAAATTGTTTTTATTGGAAAATCTGTAAATTATGCTTTTAACCTTATTATTTGAGCCAACAACCTCGCAAAAGCCATATTGTGAGTTGATAATAAGCACACATGAGACCATCTTGTAGATGCATCTATTTAGACCATATAATATTTAAATTGTTCACACGTAGGGTGAATAGGTCCACATATATCACCCTGTATCCGTCCCAGAAATAAAGGGGATTTCACCCCAACCTTAGCCACTGATGGTTTGATAACCAACTTTCCATGTGAACAAGAAGCACAAGAGAATTTATTTGATTGAAGAACATTTTAGTTCTTCAAAGTATGCCCATGTGAATTCTCAATTATTCTGCACATCATATTATAACCGGGATGGCCCAACTGGTCATGCCAAATGATAAAATCATTAGAACCAGTAGACCTTTTGTTTACCATGGCATGTGATTCAACTGTACCAATATTTGTATGGTACAACCCAGAAGAAAGTGCAGACAATTTTTCATGCACAATTTTCTTCTCTGCATTTATCGTAGTAATATAAAGGTATTCAACCTTTCCTTCATTCGCAGTCTCAACATGATAGCCATTTTGGCGAATAACCTTGAAACTTAACAAGTTTCTTTGAGACTTATACAATACAATGCATTATCAATTACCAATAATGTTCCTCCAGGTAGTAATAAGGCCGCTCTTCCAGAGCCCTCAATCAATTTTGTACTACCGGATATTGTATTAACATATGCCTTTTTCATTACCAAATGAGAGAAATATTTCTTTTCTCTTAGTATCGTATGAGTTGTGGCACTGTCCAGAAAGCACATATCTCCATAACTCATCTTGGATCCAACTGAAAACTGAAATTTTTTCTTTATCTTCATAAAAATAAAAATAGATAATAAGTACGAAACTTAACAAAAGAAATCTTAATACATAAATTTTAATTAAGACATTAAAAATACATAAAAACATTATTCATTTCCTAGTTCAATTATCAATCTTCAGTTGCGATCCCCAAAGAAGTCCTCAGCTTCTAAATGAGTAATATCATCGAGCCCATCAAAAGCATCATCTTTCAATGCTAAATTTGCCTCAACATTCTCATCATATTTTTGAGAAGATCCTGCCTTAACATCATCTTTGAGAGTCAAATGTGATTCTACTCTGGCATTAGAAGAAGAGGTACCGCCTTTATTCCCTTTCCTTTTGAAGGAATTTTGATACAGCCTGACAAAATGCTCAGATGCTCAACATTCATTTTTCCAGTGACCTTTAAGGCCACAACGATGACAGTGATCACCCTTGCCTTTTGAAGGATTATTTTGAGAACCCATATTGTTCTCCCTTTTGTTATGATCACCACCTCGACGATTATTATATCGTTTTTTGCCTTTGCCACGCCCGCGCACATTATCATGGCCCCAATTATTTTGTCTTATTTCAGACTGGCCGTGTTCTTCTACCCCGTGTGCCTCCGATAATGGAGCACTTCCAGTGGGACGGGCTTCATGGTTTTTCATTAAAAGGTCATTATGTTGCTTAGCCACCAAAAGGCATGAGATTAATTCAAAGTATTTTTTAAAATCTTTTTCACGGTATTGCTGCTGTAATATCGTATTGGAGGCATGGAAAGTAGTTAGTGTTTTTTCCAACATATCCTCATCTTTTATAGTTTCCCCACATAATTTCAGTTGGGAAGTTATTCTAAATACAACAGAGTTATACCCAATTACGGTTTTATAATTTTGAAATTGTAAGTGCATCCACTCATAACGAGCCCTTGGCAATACCGTTGCCTTGAGGTGGTCAAACCTCCCTTTCAAACCTATCCACAATTCAAGTGGATCTTTCACTGTTAAGTATTCAACCTTCAAGCTTTCATCAAGATGATGACGAAGGAAAATCATAGCTTTCGCTTTATCCTGACTTGATGCCTTTTTTCCTTCGATTATACAATCACCAAGACCCTTAGCGGTAAGGTGAATTTCAGCATCAAGTACCCATGACAAATAGTTCTTTCCAGAAATGTCAAGTGCCACAAATTCAAGCTTTGATAAATTCGACATGATGAAAACTATTATAAAATAGTTGAGTTAATAACATGATTTTGATTTATTTATAATGAAAGATAAATTAATATTTCAAATTATTAAGAATTAGTATAAAATATATAATATGCATGAACATGGGATGTTACAAAAGCATGTAAACTCATAAAGTATGAAACGGTAAATTTAATATATATCCTAATTATTTTACAATATTTATTACTAGTTCAATAGTTATTAACGCCAAAGTGCCATAAGATTTTTAAGTCATATTTAATATAATACTATTATTCTTTATGACACACCAATATTTATCATAAATTTATGACAAGAAATTAAAATACTTACGATTATTCTAACTAACATGTTATCATATATCCTAGTATTGAATTTAGAGTTATAAGTTACTAGCATTTAAACAACATAAAAATATAAACCTGAAACGTATTGATTATTATGCCTAGTAAAGTATCATACAAATACCTAAAGCGAGTTATATATGCAGTAATTAAATCGTTGATCAAAGACTTATGTAAGTCCTATTAGATATGTTATAAACATATAAATGTATACCTGACTCAGAAAGAAAATTTATTAACTTTTAGGGAAAAAGATAATTTCGAATTAAGTAGGTCTTAATTGGTTAGAAACTCGTGTTGATAACGTGTTGTAAAACAAGAGGAAAATGCAAGAATACTTAAACAAGAAATTAAGGCAAAGTGTGATGAGAAGTATAGAGTGAAGAATATTATTTATAACTCTTCAAGTGTGTTCTCACAAGGGTGAAAAGACTACCCTTTTATAGGATTAGAAAACACATGTTTTCATCCTTTAACCAAATACGTTAGTACAACAATAATAAATACAATAAATACATACATTACGTTAGAGATGAATTAACAGAAACATCCACACAATTAAGTGGATTTCTAACACGTTTCTTTTTATTATTATTTTTGTAGCTAATTAAAATCTGCAAAATCTGTTTTTATCTTATACATGGGTTAAATTAATTTATTTACCTTTAAATTAAGATAGATATTTTCAGTGTTATTGCAGTTTTCTTGAAATTTCATGTGTGCTTGCCATATATAATGAGTGTTGATTATGTATTTTTTTTAGTATAAATTATAGGAACCACATATTATAAGTACTAAATAACATCCTATCCCTTCTAGTTTTCTATTTACCAAAATACTCTTAAAAATGATGTTTGCGGGATACATAGCGTTGTGCACGGGATACATTAGGTTTGATACATTCCACATAGCGGGATACATAGCGTTGTGCACGGGATACATGCGGGATACATAGCGTTTGATACATTTCACATAGCGGAATACATAGCGTTGTGTACGGGATACATGCGGGATACATAGGTAAATAAGGGATTTTTGAAATTTTTGAAATAAGTAGGGATAAATGGATATTAAGGTAAGTAAAAGAGTGTAGTTAAGTAATTTGTCCTTTTTTTTATGAGCAAGAAGACTACAAATAGATCAAAATCAAAAATAATTTTTGCTCTTGTGTGACTATCATTTTTTTTTTGGTGGAAAAGGATACCATATATATATATAAAGATAGTAGAACATTACAGCAGCAGTAGTAGATACAGAGCTAGCTTCTCTAGTAGTAGTACTATTAGCATCAATACTAGTTACTCCATTACAGATAATATTTAGGTTTCCAAGCATTGCTAACTTCGTACGAGTAGAAAGTGAAATACTTTTAGTAGTTGCCTCTCCATTCTTGTCGGCTTGCAAAATAGGTCTGGCACCTGCTGGAGTTGCTACCAGGATATGATCATCATTATTTAATTCTAATAAGCTTTCTTCCTTAGCCAAAAAGTCAGCTAGCCTGTTCCCTTGCCGGAAATTATGGCGTACCACTGGATTCCCCAACCTCCTCAATAGCGACCTACAAGATTCCACAGTAGATTGGTAATTAGGGTGAGCGTAGTTAAAAAGTTTGATTACCTCAGTGGAGTCAACTTCCACTTCTAGTGCTGTTATGTGCTTATCAAGGGCAATTTCTAGACCAGTACTTAGATTAAAAAAATTAAAATTTGAATGATCGGTTTTAACATTAAGAATATTAAATTCAAAAATAAAATTTAAAAATTTGAATAATCGGTTTTAACGTTAAAAATTGAATAACTATAGATATATATTAAAAGTTATTAGTTTAAATAATGAAAAAAAATTAAATCTAAAAATCATTTTAATTAATATGAATAATTTTTAATTGGAAAAAAGGACAAATATACCCCCGAACTTTCGTAAATGGTATCTAAACACCCTTCGTTATACTTTTTGGACACTGATGTCCTTACTGTCCAAATTTTGGGACGTATATAACCTTTCTACTAATGGCGGGACACGTGTCGTAATCTAAAACGTCTATCCAAAATTTATGAAATTTCAACCCATAAATAAAAGACCCGCCCGGATTAATTAAAATGGCCACCTAAATTATAACCCAAAACTTCTCTAAACACTTATCATCTTCTCCACTAAATCCAAATTAAAAAGCTTCAATTTTCATCCCCACCAAAACCCTAGAACTTCCCATTCGCACTCCCAATCTCCACCACTACCGAGCAACTTTCGTCCGCCCTCTTTCCACCATTGAAGCACCGGAGAAGGTAGTCAAGCTTGGAGTTTCAGCCGCATCTTTGCTTCCACCGTCGTCATCAACGCCCCTGGTCGAGAAGAGAAGAAGAAAGAATTTGACGTAGTATTTAATGAAATTCCTAGTAATATTAAAAATGTGACTATTATATTTAGCTTTTAAAAAACAATTTAAAAGAATTTATAGTGAAGGTAAAAGAATTCTTTCTTTTCCTCAAGTCAAAGAATTTGATGTAGTATTCAACTGGAGCATCTGTTAGAAAAAAATTGTTTATAGTGGAGCATCATAAATTATTTTTTAAAAGCTAAGTATAACAAAAAATCATCTGAAATTTTCTAACAAAAATTTATCTGGGTCTGTTTATAATTAATTGAGGATCAAAATGGGTTAATGAAATTGCATTTGCTAACAAAAAATCAAGTGGGTCTGTTTATAATGGAATTTAGAATCAAAATGGGTGGATAAAAGAATAAACGGTTTTGGGTTATAATTTGTGGGTGGGTTTTAATAAAATCGAGTTGGTTTTTTAATAAATCCGAGTCGATATTGGGTAGGCGCTTTTAGATTGCGACACGTGTCCCGCCGTTAGTAGAAAGGTTATATACGTCCCAAAATTTGAACGGCGGACGCCATTCTGCTACAGCGGCCCCGCCCTGGCGGGATTAATCCAGCCCTAGCGGCTTGCACGGAGACAGAAAGTCAGAATATGATTTCCAAGCTTCCATTTCGCAACACACGTTCAACCCTTGACTTTCAAAACTACCCTTTCACGCCAAGATCAGTTTTGGAGTTCTACTAGCCTGAATTCAATTCCGTAAAGCCTTACCGGTTCCTTAACGTCTTGGCTATCCACTCATGTGATCAAATTCATAAATTTCTAGATTTAGAGTTTTCTCTAAGTTTTTGAGTTCCATTGTAGACTTTGAAGCTTTTGAGGCTCAAACTTGAGGATTTGCAAGTGGGTTTTTGAATTTATTCAATTTGGACCATTGTTAAGGGTTGAGAACCTTAACCCAGAGCATGGCTAATGTATTTTGTATTCGTTTCTCTATTTCTCTGATGTGTAGCTAAAACCCTAATATTTGGGGTATGATCATGTGATTATTTGCTTAATTTGCTTATTGGTATTATTGTTTAATGATTTATTTGTTGTTTTAATGCGGGTTTGATTGATAGATGAGTAGTAACTCATGAATTGTTGCTGCATATACAATTCTAGCTTAGTGTTTTGGGCTTGTTCGAGAGAGAGGTTCTAAAGTCAAGGTGCTCAATTGATGATTGTAGTGTGTGGGTCGTTGAGGGTTCAGCTCGAGAGAGTGAATCTTGGCTCATTCCTACCTATCTAGCGAGAGAGAGAGTAGATAAATTAAGGTTTTGGGTTGATTTGTAGTGTTAAGCTTGTCGATGTTCGAGAGAAATCACATGAATTGTAATAGTTGTTCGAGAGAAAACTATTGCACTTATAGTCTAGCCTACCCACAATGTTTCAACAAGTTATTGTTAAATCTCAATTATCCATATCGCGTAATTAACTTATAATCGATCACATACCGAGAACTCCTTTTAATCTTGTTGGAACCCCTGCTTTTGTATTTGTTTTAGCAGTTAATTGCAAACCAATCCCCTAATTTGACATTTGTTGTCACCCCTTTCAATTTAATTACATGCTTTCGATAATTTCTATTCCTACTACCAATTAGATTACATTCTTAACTTCGTGACTGAATTCGAACACGTACAATGAAAAATTTCTATTCCCACTACCAATTGATCATTTCTTACCTTGCAAATTCATATCTTGACAAAATATATTACCACGAATGTAGACTTACAATGAAAAATCTGAATTGTAAATTCAACTGTATAACACAATCCCCTTATCTATCAACATTAGCTTGTACCTTGAAAATTTTTATGAATTCATCGATCTTTGCTTATAATTGATCGCATCTCCATCTATCTTATAATATCTTTCGCTAAAAATTCAATCGTACTCATTACTAAACTCAAAAACAAAAACAAAAACAAAAACAAAGCACTTATCATCACACTCGAGCTAATGTCTGTACATTCCTTCCTCAAGTCTTTTCCAATGGTTTTTAACCAATTTTATGGACCCGTGACACTATTACCATAGCCACAACAAAACAAATGAATTCGCGTCTCTGAACCCAATTAACTACCCCTCTGAAGATACCTCTTTAGCCTTTCAATCCAATAAATATTCTTGCTCTCGACTCTCTCTAAAGGTTGTACTACATCCCACTATTCGAGTGGTGTCCCATCATCTCTTAAAGCTTCCCATACAACCACATTACTCACCAAATATTAGAAAATCACAACCTTAGATACTCGTAAGTCATAATTACTATACAAAATTCGCTTAACCAACAATCTTATTATATAGTTGCATCCCATAACAATCCATCACGAACTCTTATTACCATTATGCTCAGTTAGCCCTGGCTATCACTATGATGTCAACCTTTCCATCGACATGAAACCTCAAACTAGGTATACCCATCAAATTCAAAGGACTAACCCAATTTTATACGCAATTTCTTACTAAACTCTTCAATTTCCTTCACCAAAGTATACTCAATGGGACTTTCCTTATCCATAAGCTTGTCATTCCGGTATCAATCCACTCCTTTATGGCTTAAGATAAAATCACCAGTCCTCATACTACCGTCTTTCTTAACAAACAACACAGGAGCACCCCACGAGGAAGCACTAGGACAGATGAAACCTTTATCAAGAAGCTTCTGGATTTGAGCTTTAAGCTTTTTCAATTTTGCCAGAGTTATGCGATAAGGATGAATGGAGATGGGGCCTGTGACAGGTCCTAAGTCAATGCAGAAATCTATATATCTATCTGGAGGCATACTAGGCAAATCGGTAGGAAACACTTCCTTGAATTCAGACACTACAAGAATAGACTTAACAGAGAGAGACTCAACATCAACATCAACATCCTGAATGTGAGCAAAATAAGCCCAACACCCCTGTCCCACAAGTTTACTAGACCGTACGAAAGTTATTACCTTAGTTGGCTTAGGCTTGTACACCCCTTCCCACTCTAACCTTTCCCTACCCGGATCTCTAGAGTTATCGACTTAGTATTACAATTAAGCACAACATAATAGAGGGACAACCAAGTCATGCCTAAGATTATAACAAAGTCACTCATATCTAGAATAATCATATCAGTCCAAGATTGAAAACCCATAACAAGATAGGACAAGCACAATTCGCATGGGTGACTATGACTGACTCTCCAACTAGGTTGGAAACATGGATCTGGGCATCAAGTACATCACAAACCGCAACACATCCTAATGCAAACTGAACTTACACATATGACTAAGTCGAACCCGGATCAACAAAAATAGTAGCCATCTGGTTAGAGACAATAATAGTAC
This sequence comes from Solanum gracilifrons, assembly GCA_029582605.1. Lineage (NCBI taxonomy): Eukaryota > Viridiplantae > Streptophyta > Magnoliopsida > Solanales > Solanaceae > Solanum > Solanum gracilifrons. The sequence continues at coordinate 16,509 of JAJOOH010008916.1, forward strand.
CTGTGATCACTGCAGTAGAAACCTCAACCTCGGTCTTGCCCGAAAAGGCATAAAACTGAGCCCTGTCATCTTGACGGGCAACCTCCTTGCCTGGCTACATTACACCTCTACATGCATCACCATTTCCCCGACCTCCACGGCCTAGCTGATTTACTCCTCACCCACCTTCTAGACGTCCTCTACCATTACTACTGCTGCCCGTTGGTACCACTGCTCATGTCTGTTGCAGCATGGGGTTAGCCATGTGCAGATGGGGAAAATTTCTACTCATATGTCCAGGTTCTCCACAATTGTAACACACTTAATAACTTAACGAAGTAAGCATTGTTGCTATCGGAGTAGTCGTATCATGACCCTCATTGATATACACTCAATCTAGGAAATCGTAGTAGAGATTCTAACCTCAATTATCGCAACATAATTTCATAATTTACTAAGCAACCCACACATGTTATGACAACAATACTAAATGCATTTTCCAAAGTAATGGTGTTCATTATCTAGTCGTCCCTTACAAAACATCTTGAATGTTGTCACCTTGGCAAAGTCTTCTGACTTCACCTCCTTCTACCTCCGTCACAAAATCAACCACTTCCTGAGAAGATTTTGCTGAAGCAGCCACCTGTAAGCTTGAATCTGCAAATCTGACCTTAATCCCTTCACAAGCGACAAATTTGCTCTTTTTGACAGAAGCAAAGAGGAGTACCATATTTGGATGAAACACAAAATTTGGCCTCATAGGCTGCAACAAATATATTATGTTGCTCTATATTCAGGAACTCATCTCTCCTCTTATCCCTTAAATTTCAGGGTATATACTTCTCCATAAAGAAAGTTATAAAATGTTTCCCAAGTCATTAGTAGTGCATTTACTAGTCGGCACTCAACATGAGACCTCCACCACATTTTGGCGTCTCCCTTGAACTGGTATATCATAAACTCAACCCCAAATGACTCTACCTTATCCATCTTATGAAACAGCTCATAATCAACAAGAAAATCATAAGAATCTTCAAATTTAGTACCATGAAGAATAAAGGTTTCAACCTTAAGAACATGATAAAAACCTCATGTTTGTCACTAGTCATTACATGCCACATTGTATCGGGGAAACATTCTTATTTGGAAGGACACATCATCTCTTGCTAGTGTTGGTGTTACCACTTCTGTTGCTCTAGTTCTGACCATAGAGTGAAGGAGGAAAGATACCAATTTATATCATCTAGATACCAATTGGATTGAAGTAATAGCACGAAAGAAAGAAATGAGTTTTCCTAAAGTAGTAGGCTCTCGAAGAAAAGTATAGATGTCTCCGTACCGTTCCGCAAGACTCTACTAGACTCATTTTGGTACAATGAGATCAACAAACCTAGGGTTCTAATACCAACTTTGTCATGACCCAAACCGTCGTGATTGGCACCCACACTAACCCTCTAGTGGGAGAACCAGTACTACAACCTAACTAAGCAAAGTAACAAAAACTAGAACATTTAAAAATACAGAAGCATGTTTAAATGACGAATACAAATAGAGTTCCCATAAACTCCAAAGGTTTGACAAATAACTAACAAAACTATTGCGGAAGTTCAACCCCTAGAACCTAAAAGTCATTGTACCAAAACTCTATAATTCAACAAGTCTGAGATAAGAGGTGCAACCCAGGAACTAATCATACGAATAAATCTAACTATAGATTCTGAGTCCGAAAAGAATGGACTTAACAATAAAGGACCCATGACAACCTGGAAAAACTGGCTCACCCTTGAATCTGGTCTCGATCAATGATCTCCTAACCGAGGTCTATCAATAGCCGCTTGAAGATGTCATGTACTCAACAAAGAACGAGCAAGTGTAGTACACAACCACAATGTACTGGTAAGATCACGCGGCTACTCCAATAAGCAAAACATAGGCAAGCAATCACAACACAGTAAAACACACATATACATAATACATAGATCAATTATCATTTCCAAAGCAACATACAATTCCCAATATCAACGACAAATTGACATGAAGGTAATAATCACAGTGGTCCTCTCATGGAACTCACAACCAAACTATTAGTGTGCCGGAACGTGACACCCGATCCAATATACATGTGTCAGAACGTGACACCCAATCCAATATATGTGTCGGAATGTGACACCCGATACAATATATGTGTCGAAACGTGACACCTGATTCGGTATATGTGTCGAAATGTGACACATGATCCGGTCAGCACAACCACAATCACAATTACACCCATAATGAACAATGTTCATAGTGATACAATCAAGTAATGGGTTCATGGCATGTAATTATTCATATATATATAATCATTTGCATTAGTTTCGATTCAAATTTTACTATTCACATACACGCATGCATACAATGAAATAATTAACCGGCGTATATCACACAAACAGGAAATCAAATCGTCACCTACCTCAAAACCAAGCTTGAATCCTCCTAAGACACTTGAGCCTTCCCTTTCTGGACTCTTTCCACTTGTTCTTGGTCTAACAATAGTTAAGTAAAGTAGGGATCAATAAACAAGGCCTAATTTACCCGGATAATAATCAAACTATCAATCCTAGGCCAAACCCAAGATCCCAATACTCAATTAGGGACTTTTCCACCATTAACTTCAGGCCAAAACCTTCCCCCAAAGATCATTACACAAGATTCTAAGTTCTAATAATCGAATTATAGATTAGGGGAGTAATTATCTTACCTTTAGCGCTCGAAATCGTGGAAAACTTTCAAGAACTGCTCTGGGTAGTCTCCTAGCTCCAAGGACAAAGTTTTGCAGAAAATAATGAAATTAGAGTGTTTCCCTGACTTAATTCGCGATAGGGCCGCCACGGTGGACCCCATCCCGCTACAGCGGCCCTGCCTTGGCGAGATTAATACCGCCCCGACGGCTTGCACGGAGACAGAAAGTCAGAATATGAGTTCCAAGCTTCCATTTCTCAACACACCTTCAACCCTTGACGTTCAAAAACTACCCTTTCACGCCAATATCAGTTTCGGGAGTTCTACTTGCTCGAATTTAATTTCGTAAATCCTTACTAGCTCCTTAACGTCTTGTCTATCCACTCATGTGATCAAATTCATAATTAAACCCCCCCCCCTCCCCCCCATTTATTACCAGATTTCCCTAGACCTCACATGACTCAGATTCTATCCAAGTCTGGCCTAGGCTAGAAATTTCCAAGTCACCACTCAAAAGTTTTCTGTCCCAAATTATTTCCCCATTGGCTTTTCTATAACGACGGAAACAGGTCGTTACACTTTTAAAACATAACTTTTATCGAGTTAAAAAAATCTAATCTAAAATCTAAAATTAAAAATATTTTTAATCTACAAATATTATAATTTTAAGCAAAACAGAAAAAAAAAAATAACCATACTATTTTATTTGATTTTTAAAAAATAAACTTCCTACGATTTAAAACTAAATATATAACTACCTCAATAATGCTGCTAAAATTTAGGAACTACATATTTGTGATTACATTTACATAAATTAAAAATACAGATTGATTTAGCCTATTTTTCTATAACTATATTTCCGTAAAATATCTGACATATAATTGAATGTACAAAGAATAATGCTATATTTTAGGGTTGTGTAGGGAGAGAAACAAGGATTATTTTTATTTTTTCTAATTATATAATAGGTTATCAAAATTGCATAAATATTGATTTGAGTTTAAATTTTTAAAAATAAGTAATTAAACTTATCCTTGATACCATCATAGTTTTTTGCTCTTATTTTTTTGTTAATTTTCTAAACCATGTACATAAGTCGCAACTGAACCATATACATAAGTCTACAAAGCCTGTAAAAGATAGAAAACCTTACAGTAGGTCGGGACAGACCCCACCTTACTCTTAACTATGATACAATACCAAAATGAATCTACCAAGGACTCAGTAAAGCTCCAAATCAATCTAGAGCTCACCAAAAGTAGATGAATGTCGTGCACTCCTATTGAGGAGGTCTACTAGCTAAAGTACCTGTGCCTGCAGCATGAAATGCAGCGTCCCCCACAAGGGACGTCAGTACGAGGAAATCTACTGAATATGTAAGGCAATAACATATATAAAAATGAGAGTTCGAATGAAACCAAGTATCAATATATGTGTGCATAAATCAGAACAGAAGACCACCTTTATTAACTCTTATGGGATCATGTATATTACATTCTTGTCTTTACCTTTCTGTGTGTTATGATCTTTATAAGACATGTGATACGAATGACCAGCTGATCAGTGATAGAAGAGGATGACCCATGCTAGGCATTTTAACCCCTCGGATGCGGTTCTCATAATTACACAAATTGGGATCGGCCCATGCTGGGCTTTCGCCCCTGAGCTGCCACCCTTCTATACCAATTGGGATCGACCTATGCTAGGCTTTCTCCCCTGAGCTGCCACCCTTAATTATACAGATTGCTTTACTTAGATTCTTTAATCTTTGAGATTGTTGTTTTGGTGGTCATAATCATTTTTTATATTTGGAACTACGGACCAATAGTAGAAGACATGAAAATAATACTTCAAGGTAGTAACAATGACATAAGGAGCTATGCAACATCAATGCATTACTTGTGAGCTTAAGTGACACGATTGACTTCAACCGACTAAGAGGAGGATTCACCAAACTTGCTTTTGCAAATACCATTTCTATACCAGCACATAGGAGGATAATTACACAAGTATAGAGTAGTGAACATATAATGAAGTAATTCTATACACTAAGGAGAGGGGGAAATATTGTCAGCTATTTGGAGATTGTACGCTGCCACTATGTTTCCTTTACTAGGAATAGAACTTAGAAAATTCACTTATTGATATTAATCGCAAGTATCAGATTTCATGCCGAAGAATATTAAATAGAATAGCCTTACATACCTTATCCTCTGACAAATACAACTATCACGTTTCAGCCTCTCCTTTTAGGTTTTAATCTATAATATAAGTCATGATAAACTAAAATTAGCAGCTATGACACCATGAGCCTCATAAAACAGTAGCTAACTTGACGGATAGTGAGCCCATACAACTCTCAAAATAATGTGTATCACCACACCCTCTTTCTCTGCCTAATACATACATTATATATCCTTTTCCAAGATTACCCAAGCCGCATCAACAACAATACACATAAAACAACCTCAAATATTCTTTATCATACAACCAATTATTTAACTCACCACCCCCTTAAGTTAATTATGACAGCACACCCATAATTCCTCATTTATACATAAGGAGGACAAAACAAAAGTGCAGTCACCTTACCTTAATTTATGCAACTTTCCCTTTTAACTTGGAATCTTCAAGAACTTCAACTTCCCTTCACACTTAAACCAAAGAAGAAGAGAAAGGCATCTTAATAACCAAGGAAATGAGCAGTAGCTTCTGGAAATATTATGCCTTTATACTTATACGTGAGCATGAATAACATGTTTTTCTAATCATCCATGGGAGAATTAAGCTAAATCAATAAGTGTTTTCACTTACCTTGTCTTGCAGAGATGAGGGTTTCTTCAAGAACCCTAGAAGAACTTTAAGGTTGTTGTTTTAATCCTTAATAGAAAAGAGAGAGAGAGAGCTGGAGTTAATGCTCAATATTGTGTGTTAAAATGAGTGAGAATAGCAGCCAATATATCTTATATTGAGCTTTCTTCACCTTTAAAAATATCCTCTAGAAAGCTTCATTTTCAGCCACTAATTGGTCAAGTAGGTGATGCACCTGCTTATGTACATCAAGAAGCTCAAAAGGTCAAACTAGGTGATGCACCTACTTGCTTTCACTTGGGCTTAAATATTGGGCCTTGACAGATTTGGCTGCTGGGCTTAAATTTCATTTTTCTTTTATCTAACTTAGTTTGGGCCTCAAGTGAGTCCATTAGCATAGGCCCAAATCTGATCCATAAACCTTGGCCTTTTAAACTAGATCCATATAGCTCAAGTAGGTGATGTACCTACTTGGTCCTTTCGACTGGTCAATAAGTCAAAGTAGGTGATGCACCTACTTGTCACATGCTAGCTTAGTTAAGTCAAGCAAGCAACTCACTTATTTTATTCCATTTTCTAAATATTAATCCCTTTTTCTTTAACTTAGCATTTATTTTTCAACTGTAAGCTCAATTACCACCTTACTGTCTCTTTAAATACTCCTGTTGGAGTTAACTTACAGTACACATGCTGAAACATGCAAGACATCACATCATCTTCCGAGCTAGTTTAAACCAACACTAATCATATAAGAATCATGGTACCTCACCTATACTATAAGGGTATGTAAAGTATCACAAGAATATAACAAGCATATGTGTAATACAGGCTGTTACAATTATTTACATTTTGGTTTTGAGGGGGGGAAGGCTTGAGGGTTTGTATTCAGGCTTTGAAGAGGAGGCGGTGCTTGGTATGAAGTGTTGATGTGATGAAGATTTGGGGTAGTTAAGTCGATATGGTGGAGGGATTTTGAGTAGGGTTGGATGACGGGTTACTTAGAACATGTTTCGAGTTTGAATTAGGAGGATGAAAATGGAGGTTAAGCCTTCCATCGCCTGGATTGTTGACACTGACAACCGAAATTGACAAATCTTGTTTTTTCTGGAGCTCAACCATCATTTCAGCAATCTGTTGCATCAACTGTGCAATTAACTCATTTTGTTCAACAGTAGGGGGCTAAACTACAACAACTTCAGTTAGGCTAGTATTCTCACTATTCAGGGTCATTTTTCTTTTTCTTTTCAACAAATTTCTAGTGGGGAAGGAATCTTTGAGAACTTTGAATGTTCAACCAATTTCTCGACACAAATAAGTTTTGAATACGCGACCAAAAAAATTAACTCAAAAGACAAATGTGTTAGTTTGTGTAGTTAATAGGTAATACAAGAGTCGCTTCATTCGAAGATAAACTAGCCCACAAATATAGGAGATGACTAAATAGACAGAAATTTGTCTATTTGATTTTGGAATTAGTGAATAATAGGAAAGTTGACTTGTAAGGAGCCAAAATCCCTTTCTACTTCTGATTTTCAATTGAGATGAAATTCCAATCTCCTTGCAAGAGTTGGAAAATATAGTTTCTCAAAAATGGAGACCAGGCCTTGAACGACTGGCTACGTATCCCACAGAGGAGAATTTAGGTCCTACGTAGTTCGACTATCTTGAATCTCTCTTGATTTGAGACGGCGAATCTATTTTTGATATGAGAGAGTAAGATTTGAAAAATAAAGTTCAAATTTTATTGGGAAACTAAAGACTCGAAGAGTATTTGGATGCACACTGCTAGAGAATTGATATTTATACTTAGGGGATTCTAGAAAACTCCCAAATAAGAGAAGGCTAGAGCATCTTCAAATAAAACAATATATTCACACAAGCAGTTATAACACATAAATAGTTATTGCGCATTTTAAACAAATATGTGACCTTTTTGTGCAAATGGTAGGCCTAACGATTTGAAAGATGTATAACGTCATTTGAAACATTCCATTGCCTCCAAAACCCAAATTTATACAAATTTTGTGAATAAACTGAATGGGGATACATAACAGAACTATTAAACTTGAACTTCTTTCCATCTCTGAATGTCCATGCTTTTGCATGTAATGGTAACTTGATCCTTCTTCGACTCGAAAAAACTATTAAACTCCCTACCCCAAGAGACAATGGTTTGCCAAATGGCATATATATTCTTCAAATTTAAACATATAAATATGATCGTCCATTTAGGTCGTGAGACGTTTTGAACTTAAGGTGGTCTTTCTAATGGGCTCAATATGCCTTGGGTGTTGGGTCATGTATGGCCAATGCGCTAATCCTACGGATTGGGCTTTGCTCTACGCTAGTTTGACTAAGAGTTGGCTTTATTTGTAGTGGATCGGTGACCCAAGCAGACTACTTGGGCTGGGGAAATTAGTGATTGTTGACCATCCAGTGGCCAACTACATTTGCTAGGGTACCCCGAGAACAATTTGGTTAACGAATGACTGCGACCTGAATAATCGTCCTTTAAGTGGAAAATAAAAGAAATGTCATATGATGGAATAATGTTATGTAATGAATGCAAAATGACAGTCAATAGAAATTTAAACAAGTAAAGCATAGATAAAACAATTCACCAATTATCAACAAATAGTCAAATAGTCAAGTCATTATGGTTAGAACTTGATTAAATCCCCAGCAGAGTCACCATTTTTATTGTATCAATAAATAGAAATAAAACACTTTTATTTTCGAAAATCAACTTAACTTAAGTTTTACAGAAAAATCAATTTTCAAAGAGAGTCGCCACTTAATTTTTTAAACAAATTAAGAAAACCTTACTAAATTTTCAAAAAATTTTAAAACAGAAAAAAAATCATTTGAAATCCAATAGGGGTTCGGGGTTCAATTTACATTTTGAGAATGTGTTAGGCCCTTGAAATGTCCACTAACGTACGGTTGACCTACGACTTGAATAAAATATTTGACTAATTTTTAGAAAATTAATTAAGTAATAAAAATCTATTTTTTGTTTTAGAAGGAAATAAACTTTAGGGATTTTTAAGGGAAAATAACTCATTTATTGACAAGACAACTAATAAAATAATTGGTAAATAAAAATATTTCAATTTGAACATAAAAAGGAAGAAATGACTTTCTTTTGGGAATTTAATTAAATAAAAACCAATTCAAATAAAAGGTTAGTTCAGACAATAAATATATAAACAAAATTAAGGAAGAAATATTTAACTTGGGCTATTTTACCCAAATTCCAAATCTGATGGGCCCAAATCCGCTCTTAATACTAAAATTATCAAAATATGGGCATTGGCCCATCTAAGTCAAAATTCAGTTGCTGGACATTCTTTTTGGTCTTTTTGGCCCATTTTTGCCTGTTATATTGGAATAAAGAGATTGGGCTTTAGCCCATTTTTTCTTTCAAACTGTGTATACACGGATCATATATTTGTGTATACAAGTTGTATCTCAGTGCTTTTTTTTTTTATGTATATTGGGCTATATATCAAATGTATGCAGCCTACTTCAACTCTTACGACTTGTATTTTCGTTTTGACCTCGTATTTGCGGCACTCAACCTGTATAACAGTGTATAATATTGTATACAACACATTTCTTGGGCTTTTGAACACTTATAAGCTAATTTCCATCCCTCTGTTGAGCCTCCGAGATATATTCATCAATTCATTGCTGGATGAATCGATAAAGGGAAGCATTGGGCCTTCGGCCCAACGAGAAAATGCAAGAAGAGGAGTTCATGGCGAACTCGGCCAGATTACACATGTAACATAGACGAATAAAAAATACATAAGTGACAACTCATGTATTTAATCTAAAGAAAGTAATGATGTAAATACTCATGCTACTGTTTTAGAGCCTAGACCTCACAAAGAAGACAAAAGATGATTCTCACTAGTGTTTAATTCAAAAAATTTAAGCATGAGAAAATATCACTCATAGAGATACAATTATAAACGAAAAACTAGTATACAAAAACAGCCAAATACTAACCATATATTATCATGCTTCTAAAACTTCTAAAACAAAAAAAAAAAAACTACAACTAAACATATTTAGGCACAATAGAGGGCAATCATAAAGAATGCAAAAGGCAGAAAGAGCATAATATTGGAGGATAGCACTAGTAGACAACAATACTTAATACAATAAGAAATTGTAGCTAAAAAAATTGTAACAAACTAATTTGAAGAATTGGAAACAAATATCTATCCTAAGAAATATATTTTAGCTTTCTTTCATCTCGATGTGAGTTAGATAGAACAAAAATTCATTAAACACGAGAGATTAGGACATTTATATGCATCATAACTTGATGCAATCCAAATTGCCTCCAAGCCATTCATTCACGAAATCCATTCCGGCCAAGAGTAGAAATTGAAACCTTGTGATCAACTGAGTATAGGCAATCTTTAACATTAGCCACGCCAATTTGAGAGGCAATCAAAGGTGTGTAAACATGAGAGATTGTGAGTTCATTTTACTAACGCTAACATTGTTTGTTGTCTTTGTGAGTTGTCAATTTGTAGGTACAAGGAGTTATGAGGAAGCATGTCCTCAATAGCCTCAGACCCATTTGACTATGATATGGGATTTTATGATTGCGATGATGAGGGCTATGGATGTGAGGATAATGGTGATTATGGGGGCTATGATGATAGCCATGATCAAGAGCCGAAAGGGAATGAGAGCTACTATATCGGAAGAGAATATGAGGAAGAAGGTGAACACAACTCTTATGGTGGAGATAGCATGTGCAAGATATTACTCTCACTCCGAGAGTGAATATTGTTCTTATGATGATGCCGGAACATGTTACACTGCTCATTCCCAAAATGAAGGTGAGGTGAGGTATAATACACTTTTATATAAGAATTATGAGGAGCATGCCCGTAAGGGTTCTGAAGAATCGTATTCATACTCTTGTGGTAATCCTTACCCTAGTTGAAGTAGTGTGTATGGTTACACTCGCTAAAGTCAAAATCATCAGAGGGGAAGAAGAGAGTGTGAAACTCTAAAGTCTAAGGATACTATACCCTACACTTCTCATGGTAATGCACACTTATCGGGATATGGGAACCAAGGTAGGTATGAGGGATGTGTCAAGGTAGACGATCATTGAAACTTATGCCTAACTATTGGGGGAGTTTCCATCTAACCAAATCCACTCGGTGCTTAGCCTACATTCCCATAGAATAGTTCGTTACCTTGACATTATCACATATGAGAGGTTCCATTGGCCTACCAACTCCAAATTACATTTATTAACACGTGAAA
>JAJOOH010008917.1:0-34860 GCA_029582605.1 Solanum gracilifrons
TATATATATATAATCAATTAAATGAATAAATGTTTTGATCTTTATTCATAAGCTTAAACAAAAAAAAATTCTTCCTTATCTCAAAATCTAAAAAAAAAGTTTGTTTAGTTTATTTCATTTACTTCTAGAGTATGTTTGAGTCGATTCTTGCTTTGACAAGATACGTAGGCTACCTTATTTTGAGGTTCGGTCCAACTAAGAAAAAATCTAGAAAGTCCTAATCACAAAAACTGGGGCAAAAAAAAAAGATATTTCTAAATTATTATTCAAAATTTGAATAAAAATATTTCTCTTCCTTCTTTTAAAATCTAAAAAAAAAAGAACTAAAAAAAATTATTTCTTTATAAGGATTTTTTTAAAAAAGAAAAAAAAGTCTTGACTTGATGATTATCAACATACTTAGTAGTGTGCATAAGAAGAAAAAGTGTTAAACTATTTGGCATGACATATGAACTTTGTTGTGACTTATTAGACTTCTTTTGGTACCTCTTGATATACTTATGTAATGCTTGAGAAATTATCTTGCTTAAAGTTAAGACCAAAACAAATTTGACCTCATTGTTTCTTGTGCAATGTGTGGTGAGCTTTAGATATAAAATTCAATAGCATGACTTTGTTGATCTAGAAGTTGGCCTGAATGTCGGTTGAGGCAAAATTTTGAGCAAAATTTAACTTGGGAAAGGATTATAGGCTTTCTCTGAACCGATTGTGCCTTTCAAGTCTACCTAAGGACATGTTATCCATAGAACTCCCGTTTCGATCCTGAAACCTTTTTATTTGAATAAACACATCTTAACATATATCATTTTGAGTGCATAAATGCATATCCTTTGGTCCCACCTCCTTAAACGCACTATCAATCATGTACACAGTGTCAAAAATTTATGTTGGGTAACAAAATGTAAATGTCAAATATGTGAAAAGAAAATACATTGACAAATAAAAGCTAAAAAAAAATGAAAAAAAAAACCTCCAACAAAAAGGAGGAAAAATGAGAAGAAAAAAAAGAAGGAAATAAATGAGGAAAATATTTTAATAAAACAAAGGCCAAATTGGGGCCGTAGTGCAATTTAAGGAGGAAATTGTAACTTTATTCCAAATAAACATCCTATCTTTTCCTAAGCCTATATTACAAGCCAATGATAAGTCCTGTTTGATCCCATTTTTGATGTTCTCACATTAGGGGATACTTACATGAGGGCCAAGCATATGGTATCTCAATCTCATGCATTGAACATCTTTCTGAGTGTTAGCAACTTTCAAAATGTCCTACATCTATATTATTCTATAGTGTGAAGAAGGACTTTATTTGTTGTAAGAGCACTTGAAACATGAGGATACGAATAATTCTAATCCATGAATTGATGCAAGATGAACATATCTTGTAACTACTTCAGTATGCTTGAGGTACCATTTGAAACTATAGAGATTACTCAAAGTTAACCTCAAATTTATCAGAAAGTGGTTTAAGTTGATGCATAATACTAGTTGTGGGTACCAACTAAAGTCAAGACATTGTCGATCATGAATTGATTTTTTTCTCTCTTTTTGAAGATGTCTTTTGTGAATTCAAATAAATAAATAAAATAATCTTTAGCTTATGAACTACATTAGACCTGATTTTTCTTATGGTAGAATACGTAGCCAGTCCTACAATGGGGCTCGATCTAACCGAATAAATTGTTCATATCTCTGAACTATCAAAATTAGGGTCATTTTGTTAAAAAAATAAATTAAAAAAAAAAACAAAAAATCACCAAAAAAGTATTTCTAAAGTCCAAAAAGAGTTTTAAAGTTCCTCAGTTTCAATAAAAATAAAAATTATTAAGACATTTTTTCCTAGAAATTCATTTTGTAAAAGAAAACAACACAAAAAAAACAATTTTAAATTTCCTTCTTTTCAAAGACTGGGGCATTTTTTTTTATATAAAACTAGAAAGAAAAAAAAAACATTTTTCATGTCTTCACAGGGCATAAAAACCCCTGTGTAACACTCCGAAAATATTTGAGCTAAGACTCGAACCCTTCTTCGTTGAGAGTAAGATATTTCAGAGGAATTTAAAATTTTCTTAGGTGTTAAAGTCACTAGATAAAGCACCTTGAGTTCCAAAAAGAACTAACGAGAATTCCTTCAAGTCAATCCTAGGTTCTTCTAAGGTTGGGGTCAACTTCAAACGACCATAACTTTCAGTACATAATAAGTTAGGAGACCCATAAGATATCAAATGAAAGATCTCTGAGTCCTCTTTCCAACAGCACCAAGTTTGCTAATTTTTGAGCTCGTATGAGGGAGATATGTCCTTTTGAAGTCAGGCTGTCCCATTAAAAAAAAAGTTACCCGAAAATAGGAGGGGTATTTTAGTCTTTTCCTTACCTCCACTTATTCTAAATGTGAATTACAACCAATTAAGGGTCTAAACTGATTAGAATCAGTTTCATTCATCCCCAAAAGCATTTAGGGTTTTAGAGAGAGGATTCAAGAGGAGAAAAAGTTCAAAGTTTCAAGCGTTCGTTCAAGAAATTCAAGATTTCGCCAAGAACCTAGTTCTTTGAGGTATGTAAGCTTCCATAGTGTTGGGTTTGTTTACCCACACACCAATCATGAGTTTCTTTTGCGAATCTATCCATAAATATTGAGCAATTTAATTTCTGGATGAGGTCTTGATAAGTGTTCTTGAAATTTCCTTATCAATTAAATTTTAATGTAAGATTCTACTTGGGTCAACTTTAAACGACCATATCTCTTAGAATATAAAGAGTTACGTGGCCCATAACCTATCAAATTAAAGGTATTTGAATCTAATTTCCAACACCACAAATTTCGCGTCAATCCATTTTCTGAGTAAAATAATATGGCCATTTTAGTAACCTGATACAATGCTGTTACGAATTAGCCGAAGGGAAAACATTAAAATGGGTCGTTTTTATCTTTTTACCTCCAGAAAAATCCTAAACGAATATCTTGACCAATAAAAGTCTCAAAACAATCAAATTTTCATCTTTTAATCCATCATTCTCTTCTCTCTCAAACCCTAGAACAAAATCCTAAGGAAAAATCAAAGTAGAAGACTCCATTCAAGATTCTTTCAATCTTTTTCAAGATTCTTCTTCAATGTAGGTCCTTTTCCAAGAATTTCATTCTTTTCAACTCAAATTCCTTCATAAAATTATGAATCACTAATAAAAATCATAATTCTTCCTCATAGAGATTTCAAGAAACTAATTCAAGAATCTCAAGAAAGGCTTTCTTGAATGTTTACCTTCAAGATAGGGTTTCAAGACATCTAATCAAGATTCTTCTTCAAGATTCTTCAAGAACCTTATTCTTAAATGTATGTAAGGCTATCATAGAGTTGGACTAGTTCATCCTCATGCCCTACATCTTCTTTCAAATCAATAAAAGAGAAATCTAGGATTCTACCCCTATATTTGAGTATTCTTGAGATAAGTTGATTTGAGTTCTTGAGTTCATTGTTCTTTTAAAAATTATATTCCAAATTATTAAGTTTTTATATTATTATTGAGATCCTTGAGTTGATTTGTTGTCTATAATTCAGCATGAACCCTATTTTGAGTTATAAATCTTAAGAAGTTTTTCAAAGCCAACACTTGAGTTTTAAACTGAGTTTTGAGAAAGTAAGTATGACAATGAGAAGAGTCGTATACATGAGTTCCATATTTTTATTTAGACCCTAGAGTCGAGTCGTTCATGCCCATAAATTCTGCATGAACTCCATCAGTTGAGTATCTTTGAGAGTAGTATCTTCAAGTTCTAAGTCTTGAGTGTTGAGTTCCTAATCATTTTGGGATTATGTTCCTAATCATGGGGCTACTACATGTTACCCATGAAGATCCTTGAGTTGAGTAGTTCATGCCTATTATTCCGCATGAACCCTATGAGTCGAGTAGTCTTGAGATGAGAGGTATCATTGAGTCCTTGAGTTGAGTAGTTCATGCCCATAATTCCGCATGAACCCTCTGAGTCGAGCATTCTTCATATGAGTTGTATCATTTACTCCTTGAGTCCTGGAGTTGTTGAGTTCCAAGTATTGAGTTCTATGCATGGTTATTGAAAAACTTGAATTGAGTCGTTCACGTCCATAATTCGGCATGAACCCTATTTTAAGAAGTCTTTTTACAAATTGTTTTAAAACTTGTTTTAAATACTTGAGCACTGAGTTGATGAAGAGTAGAGCTGAGTTCATTTTCCTTAAAATGAGTACCATCTCTTTTAAGCGAATGATTTTTGAGTAATAATCTCAAAACACAGAAAGAGTTATGTATTTAAACATATGAGCTAGTATATTTTGGGAGTAATATTGAGCACCGATATGGGGAGAGTTCATACAACTCACAACCCCTATAAACCATGTAGCCAACATGGATAGAAAGGGTCATACTTTTTAGATGATTCCTTAATGCTTTTAGCATAGACTAGTGGATTCACTTAGTAGTAGGTTCTATACCCCGGCAAAGTATAGGACAGTTCTGGCAGCGTGAGCTAAACACTTTATCATTACATAACTCATAGTGATGGTTGTCGGTTAGAGAATGTCCCACAGAGTTATATTGTATTTTTATATACAAATTGAGTTGTTATTGTATTCTTCAATACAATGAGTTGCTATCTACAATTTTAAAAGTTTTCCATATATTTTATCTTTTATTGTTGCTTTATCCTTGAGTGTCCAGAGTTAAACTATGTTTCACAGAGTTGAGTATCTTATCGTTGATTTGAACCCTATTTCTCTGAGCTGAGTTGAACTATGTTTCATGGAGTTGAGTCTCTTATTGTTACATTGAACTATGTTTCACAGATTTGAGTCTCTTATTGTTGAGTTGAACTCTGTTTCACAGAGTTGAGTCTCTTATTATTGAGTTGAACTATGTTTTTTTTTTAGTTGAAAAGAGGTAAGTATGTTTCTTTTCCATCACATCAAGCTTATGTTGATGCTTTATAATTTCTCTTACATTCTCGTACATTCTATGTACTGATCCATTTGGCCTGCATCATTTCATGATGCAAATACAGGTATTCAGAATCATCAACAGACGTTTTGTTGAGATCATGTAATATTCCAGTCAACTTTGGTGAGCCATCTTATATTTTGGAGGACTTCACTTTTATCTTACATTTAGTAGTTTTGTGATGTCGTGGGTCTTGTCCCAATATCCTTCTGTAATAGTAGAGGCTTTATAGATAGACAGAGTTGAGGAGTTTCTGTATTTACTTTTATTTTGAGTATTGTACAGACTTTTAAAAAGGTTGAGTATTTGAGTTTATTGAAATTAACTTAGTTTTAAGCTTTTGTATGCTTGAGTTAGTCTTCCACTTGTAGCCAGCCAGGATGAGGGTTCGCTTGGGGACTAGCAATGGTTCTCGAGTGCCGGCCACGTCCAGGGTGTAGGCTCAGGTCATGACACCCTAGTTGCACATAGGGAACAACAACTCCTATTTTATTTTCATATCATTACATGGCACAATAACCCCTGACTACATATTGGGAACGATAACCCTTATTTTATTTTCATGTCTTCATACGTTACAACAACCTCTGGTTGCATATAGGGAACAATAACCCCTATTCTATTTTTTCATGTATTCACAGGGTACAACAACCTCTGGTTGCATATAAGGCACGATAAACCTTATTCTATATTTCATGTCTTCACAGGGTACAACAACCCCTGATTGCATATAAGGCACAATAACCCCTATTCTATTTTCATGTCTTCACAGGGTACAACAATCCCTAATTGCATATAGGACACGATAACCCCTATTCTATTTTTCATGTCTTCACAGGGTATAACAACCCCTGGTGCATATAGGGCATGATAACCCCTACTCTATTTTTTCATGTCTTCACATAAGACAACAACCCCTGGTTGCATTTAGGGCTTGATAACCCCTATTCTATTTTTCATGTCTTCATAGAGTACAACAACCCCTGGTTTCATATAGGGCACGATAACCCCTATTCTATTTTTTTCATGTCTATATCGGGCCAATAACCCCTATTTTATTTTTCATGTCTTCACAGGGAACAATAACACCTGGTCGCTTATAGGGCACAAAAATCCTTAGTTTATTCTCATGTCTTCACAGGACGCAATAACCCCTAGTTATTTCAGGCACAAATCTCCCCTTTATTTTTAGTTTATATCTATATTGGGTAAAAACAATATTATTTTTATGCCTAGTATAGGCTTTTACAACTTTTATTAATAACTCATATGAATTTTCCTAGTACAAACTGGGGCAGCAATTTTTTGTTTTGTTTTGTTTGTTTTGTTTTCATGGCATGCAGGTCTCTTTGCAATACATAAATCTGAAGTTCAAGAATAAAGTCCTCATTTTAATTACAGAAATGAAGAATGCTAGATGTCAATGACATCTAGAGTCTCTTCCGACCCATGTAAAAACTCAACATATTAAGAATCATCTTCTCATCTTTCTAATCAAGAGAACAACATATATTCTACAAACTACCATTTGGGGGAGTGTCAACAACTCGATCCAAGTTTCAAGTTCAAGTATGATCAAATCCTAACTTCAAGATCAAATTTTGAGATTAAGGTATTCGCTAGAAGAAGGCGAGGTGATAGCTAAATATCCAAGGGAAGACTTGAGGAAAGAGATTCAAGACAAGCAAAGTAGTAAGATTTTGTATTCTTTCTTTTAGTCTTTTCATTTTTGATGTAATGACATGAGCCAGGAATCGAAATCTCAATGGGACATCACTCGACTCTCCAACTCATTCTCCATCTCTATACCCACTTGAACTACACGTGACCTGATTCTCTTATAACCCGAGATATGTGGGCTGCTCAAAGCTAGGACTCGGTTACATTCACTTTTTCTTTTTAAAAAAATAGTAGGCCAAAAATCAGGCACATTGTTCACTTCTTTGCTTGAAAACTCTTCATGTTCCCGAGCAAAGGGGGGCATCCGGTGAACACCTAATTTTTGACCAAACATAAAAATTTGCACCTTTTAATATTTAAGTGTTTATTTTGGATCTAAACTATTTTTTTTATATTATCTTATTTTCATAATTTCATTTTAAAATATTTGAAAACTAAAAACAAAAGTTGCATTATTAATGTATGTTTTATTTTAAAAGAAATAAAGTTTATAAAAATATATGTCTCTTTTCATTTTAATTTAGTAAATAAGCTAGTATTTATTAATTATACTTTATTATTAGCTACTTAATATTTTGTTGGTAAAAAAAAGTATAGTTAAATAATATTATTATATTATATTATGTTATATTATATTATATTATATTATGTTATATTATATTATATTATAATTTTTAACATAAAATGCAGTACAAGACTAAGGTGATTTTGAAGGTTTTATCAAACCCTTTTGTAACAAATTATCAATTTCCTTTTTGCATAATTCTACCAATTCGGTGCTCATCTGACAAGGATAAGATTTAGTAGGAATATCATTCTCAGAGAAATCATCTTCATATGGAAGAGTAACAATATGCTTTTTCCGATTCCAAAAGGCACTAGGATGATTGGCACAAATAGCAATAACAATTTGTTGAGAAATTAATTTCATTTTTTCCTGTACTTTGGTGGATTTCAAAGTATCAAATATATTTATGCTAAATAATTCTAGTTGCAAAGTATCAACATGCTTTTGTTTCATATTAATTAAAGCATTAATATCACGAGAAATAGGATCAGTGACAAAAGTATAACTTATATTTCTATTTTCATAAGTAGTAGTAAATTCTTTTGGAGTTATGCTAGTAAATGGATAAATAAACATTTATAAAGGGTGTTCCAAGTATGATTGGAGGGTATAACTGATTTTTAACCAAGAAAAAGAAATATGGAATGCAAACTTTATTTTGGCAAATACGAGTATTAGGTAATTTATACTCTATATCTAAAGCATGTCCAGAAGCATACTTAACCATATGAGTTGTTTTTTCAAAATATTTAGTAGGTACAAGACCTTCTTGAATATAACTAAGATCGGTTCCACTGTCAATCATAGCAATATCAGGAGCATGGCCTGAGTGATCTTGGTTGGCTGGGAAGCAGTAGAATGACTAGGAGTCTGGGAGGACGTTGAAGTACCTGAAGGCCCGAAGGCCGGAATAAGCAAAGGTGCCTCTGCAGGTATAAAGTCAATGTCCACCTCTGGGGATGCATCTATCGGGGCTGCTCTCCTCCTGTCAGCCTCTTCCTGGGTGTATTCGGCCTCTATAGGCTGGATGTCTGTGGAGGATATGGGAGTGACCTCAATATCTCTCGTCTCATCACGAGGAACTCCAGCACACCGGCATAGCTCTGTAAACAGCACTGGGAATGGAAGAGATGTTTGATGTTGTTTGGCCCTGATGGCTATCTCCTTCTCTATAAGGAGTCTCATATTAATGCTCCTCCTGGATATGATCGACCCAAGGCAGGCATCTTTGGGATGCTGAATGAGGGACTCGTTTTGGGAAGGCATGATGGAGCTGCTGATGAATCCGAACCAGTATTGAGCAACAATATTCAGGTCCTTCATCTCGATTGGGGAACTCACCTCGATCCACCTCGGGGTGGTATCAGAAATCAAAAGTGCCAGCTAGCCCTTTAAATCATCTAGGGATTGGTAATACGCAATCCCTCATATGCAAGTGTAGCACCTATAGCCCTGTGGAGTACAATATTAATATACTCACTGCTACACCCTACTTCCTTTACTCAAACCATGACAGACTTCACTGGTTTGAAAGCACTAGCCTTCTTCTTGCCCTTGGGTACCAAGTCACCGTATGTTGTGAATAACTCCCGGACCCATGTAGGAATATAGGGGCCTCGAGGACTGGTGAACTGCTCGAACCGGTGAAATTGGAGGGTGTCCCTCACAGTGGAATATTTACCCACTAAGCCCTTTGTGGATAGTAGTTTCTCCTTGAATTGTCCTCAACCCGTGAGCTTTTAATCTTTTGAGTAGCCTGGGAGGAGGAATTTGTGCTGGTGGCACTGAGGCCACAAGTTGTGCCAGAGTTGGCACTGTATCAGCTATAGGAGGGGTAGCTGCTGGGGTCCTCAATGAGTCTGGGGGAGATCTAGCACGAATCTCTACCCGCAGGGACTGCAGTGGTTGGTCATCCTCTGACTCAGATAGTGCATGTTGGGAGTCAAAGGACTCTCCCTCACTGCCGGAGTTGTGCTCCGGAACATCAGATATGGGCCTCTTACCCCTCCTTTTTCCTCTCTTTAGAAGCTCTTTTCTTCCTTTTTTAGGAGGATTTTCTCCCCTTTCATGTATCACCATTCCCTGTGCTCTTTTACGAGGCGACATGTTAAGGTTGGTTCTAGCTATATATGCAAAAACATCAAAGAAAGTGAGAAATAGTACATGCAAAAGCACATAAATCATAACGCAGACAGACTCGCTAAAACGATCGGCGAATCGCCGAATCGCATTGGCGAGCAAGATCGGGCACGTCGAAAGGATTGGCTCAAAATTTCTCAGAAAAATTGTCATGTCGGCGATGGGAGCAGCCTTTCAGTGAATCACCGACAGCATTCGGCGAGCACAGACCAGCCCGCCTAAAGTTACAATGCATTTTAAGGGTTAGGGGCGCAGAAACGGCGATCAAGAAGACGATCGGCGAGTCGCCGAGTGCACTCGGCGAACTCAGGCTTCTCACCGAAAGTTACAGAACCCAAACTCAATTTAAGCATGAAATTAAAGGCGAGATAGGGGGATTCGACGAACTGCCGAGTGGTTCGGCGAGCTCGGCCCAGCTCGCCAAACTACCCAACATGCCTACTTTCAACCCCTTTTTCCAAATTCAACCCCACAGCCCCCGAAAACAAAATCAAAGCTATTTCAATTAGGCTTAGACCCATTACACCCATGCCCCTGGGATACTCAGACTTCTCCAGCTTGGCCAAATTTGGCCATATGACGACTTAAGCCCTTAAGAATGACATCAACCGCTCCATCATTGGGCACAACACGTCATTTGGCACAAATGTGGGTTACGTAGATTTCACCCGACTAGACCCAACAACAACAAAACTCAACCCTACAAGATTGATCAATTTGAATCACCAAATTTCGGGAAATCAAACATTAGGCAATTTAGGCAAGATATTCGAATTAAAATAGGCACATATGCACACAGGCACAAAAACAATGATATCAGAGAGACCCATCACACATCACTACGAAAAGAAATTACAAAAGAGATTCATCGCTAAATATAAGTTCGGGGTTTGAAAAACCAACCTTTAATGCCGAATATATCAGTTGAAAATCTAGGCGGCAAAGATATCTGACTCCAAACACAAGATTGATGACTAAAGAATGGTAATAATGCAAAAATATAGGAAAATAAAGTGCGGGTGTGAGTTTGGAAAGTTGAAAAGTGAGGGAATGTGAAAGAGTTCGAAAGTTTAAACCTTTGGCCTTTAAAAACCGTCCAGTTCTCGCCCATTCGGCGACATTAGTTTTGCTCGCCGACCCACTCGGCGATACGCTGAGTGGGCAATTACCTCGCCGAGTTTTATAGGACCTCCAGTTAATGTGGGGGTCTAAACAGCGGACAAAGTCGCGACCGCCAACCTCTTCGGTGACGTGCCAATTTGCTCCTGAGCTCGCCGAGTTTTACAGACTTTAATTTCAAAATTGCTTGAGTCTAGCGACGGTCCAAGTCGAGATGCCGACCTACTCGGTGAGTCGTCGACTCGAACATTTTACTCGCGAACCTGCATTTTTCAAACACATTTTACACTTCAACCAGCAAAATCAACACACGATTATTTCTAAAACAAAACGAAAGCAGTAAAACTTGGAATGCCTCCCAAGAAGCGCCTTAGTTAACATCGTGGCACGACATAATTCCCCACTTAGGTTTCATTCTTTGGGTTTTCCTACAATGTCACTAGGCAACCCTTTTCATGGCTTTAAGTAGAGACAAAACAACACCTGACCCATTTGGGTCTCCAGTAGCTGAATGAACATGGAATGAGAGGTTGTCATCTGATTTAGCATCGAGACCTTCTCTTTTATCTCTCTCAACACTTTGTCGTGTTCTTCGACTTTGCGATGAATGAGTAAGAGTACCTCCTCTATCTGCCCACCCTCATGCTTGTTTGTCCTTCGACGCTCGTGAGGGAGGATGTACCTATCTTTTCTTTGGTACATTACTTCCATCTTCATGAGCTTTTTGGCCAAGAGATCCAGCCGACCCAACAATGTGGTCAAGTCTTGGTCCTTCTTGTCTCATTGTTGGTCTTAGCCACGCAATTAAAGAGTTGGGTTGTTGTTTCATAGGGTTGTCATATCAAACAACCCGAAGAGAGTTTATCAGCCACTCTTCTATTTTCAGGACCAAGACCTCAGTAGAAGCATTCCAGAAGTATCGCATTTGGAATTGCATGAGTTGGTCACTGCTGCAAAAGTTCCTTAAATCTTGGCCACAACTCATGAATAGTCTCACCCTCCAATTGCTTGAAGGTTAGGATGTTATCCCTACTAATCATCAATCTCAAAGGAGGGTGGTCCATTGGGTCACCATTGCTACAAGATATTCTCAATTCCTCTACTCAACAAGCAACACACAAACCAAAACCAAAATTAAGTAGATTCAACTATGACTAAAAATAACAAAATTCAACTTAACCAAAGAATCTTAACCAACACCACTCCCCGACAGCGGCCATTTTGATTAACCTTTCAAGGACACTTCATCAAATTCTAAGTGTCAATGATCGCTAGTCAGTATAATAACCCAACCAAATGAGTTAGGGTTGAATCCCACAGGGAGTGGTATGTGTTTAAGATTCAATAGAAAAGTACAAATATGCTCAAATCAATCATAAGAATAGATATTATTGAATAAATACATAATTCAAATAAGGGGGTGACACGAATATCAAATAACATGAGGTTTTGTTTTTAATTATCAACTACAGCAGCAGCAAATAATACGGAATAACAAATAATGAGATGGGTTCTTGGGATATGATTCGATTATAGGATAATGTAGACGAATGAGTAATTGCAACTGTTAGAAAATAGTTGAATATTAGTGAATAGGCTAGACTATAGAGGAGGTAAACTTTCTCTCAACAATTTACCCCGAATCAAATTAATTTCGCTCGAACATCGACAAGCATGAAAAATAAGAACAACCTACACCTTAGTCCATTCACTCTCTCGAGTTGAATGTGTGGAAAAGGGTTTAAGATTCACTCTTTCGAGATGAACCCATGACAACCCAATACCCATAGACCATCAACCAATAATCTTGGTTTTAAAACCTCTCTCTCGAGCAAGCCAAAAACACGAAGGTAGAATTGCATTTGCAACTACAATTCTTTAATTTAAACCAAAATTAATGATTGAAATCACTTTTAAACAGCATTTAAACTAACAATTAGCAATACCCATACACTAAATCAGTCCATAATCACATAATCACACCCCAAGAATTAGGGTTTTAGCTAGACATCATAAAAAGATAAAAATCGTTACCAAATTGTGTTTCCATCAACTGGGTACGATTGATTTCGTCTTTACAAAGGTCCAAATAGAAGAATCTCAAAGATCCACTTCCAATTTATCAAAAGTGAAAAACCTCAATGCTTCAAAGCTAAGGGAAAATTTTATCTCGATACTCAAAATTCTCTCTCCAAAACTTAGAACTCAATATTCAATAATAAAAATCTCTAAACTAAATATTCAAAAACGTATTTATAGTCACCAAAAATATGCTGCGAAGAGACATTCGGTGTAGTACGTCGGGATTGCCGATCAACTCGGCTATTCGCCCTTTGGTCAATTGCATCGCCTTTTTACATTGGCCTTCAGCATCCTCCAGGTCTGTAACTTTAGGCGATCTAACTTTGCACCACGGAATCACTTGGCGATCCTCCGACTGCTTCTTTCTCTCGCCGACTTGATTTTCTCTTTCAGGGCTTGGCACACTGGAACTTTAGGCGGTCAAATGGCCAATCGGCGACTCGCCAAATGGACTTGGCGATCACCAGGCTCTCTTTTCTTCCTTCTTTCAGCTCGCTTCATTCCTTTTTGCAAATTAGTGTCCTTACTTTGTTCCTCAATCCAAATACTTGGAAATCAAGGATTTTACATCAGTTATTGGAACAAAATAAGCATTTGAGGACATTAAATCATTATAAACAAAGCCCTAAATGAGTCCAAATCTCGGACTCATCAGTAATCACCCTACCTTTCTACATCATAACACCACCCAAACTGGCTCCAGAAGAATCAAAATAAATATTAATGTCCACACCCTTCTTAGATAGAGACAACACAGAAAGCCAAAGTCAACAAGATCTTGAGCTTTTAAAAGCTCACTTCACACTCATCAGACAATTAAAAGCTCACACTTTGATAAGTCAATCTAGTCAATGGGGATGCAATAGTGGAGAACTATCTCTAATAACCTGCTAGCCTCATAAATCTCTAAATCTCGGTAACTGAAGTAGGCCTCATCCAATCTCTAAATGCCTCAATCTTGGCTATATCCACTTGAACACTCTCCTTGGACACCACTGTCCTAGAAATGCAACAAAGTCAAGATAAAACTCGCACTTCAAGAACTTGACATACAAACTTCCCTCAGTCTCTAAAGCACAATCCTCAAGTGTCGATCATGGTCCTCCTTAGTCCTGGAGTATTAAGATGTCATCATTGAAGACTATCAGAAAAGAATCCAAATAAGGTAGGAACACATTGTTCATCAACTCCATGAATGTTGTAGGGACTTTAATCAAACCACAAAACATTACTGGGAACTCATAATATCTATATCGAGTCATGAAAGTTGTCTTAGGGACATCCAATGTCCTAATTTTTAGTTGGTGATAGCCCGATCTCATATCAATCTTAAAAAACAATGATGATCCCTAGAGCTCATCAAATAGGTCATCAATGCGTGAGAGAGGATAGTTGTTCTTCATTGTCACTTTTTTCAATTGCATATAGTCAATACACATCTCATAGTCTCATCCTTCTTCTTCAGAAGAAAAATAGGGGCACCCCACGGTGACACACTAGGGCGAATGAACCCCTTACTCAGCAAGTCCTATAACTTATCCATCAACTCTTTCAGATCCATGTGGTAAGGAAAAATAAAAATTCACTTGGTGCCCAACTCCAATTAAATAGAACAATCAATATCCTTATCATAAGGAACACCTAGAAGATCAGTAGGGAAAAACATCTGAAAACTCTCGAACCACGGGAACATAATCCATGGAAGGGTGTTCAACACTAGTATCCCATATAAAGGCCAAATATGACAAACACCCTTGATCAACTAATCTTTGAGCACAAATGAAGGAGATAACCTTGTTAGGGAAAGAACTACTAGCACTTGTCCACTCAGCTTTTGAGAAACCCGACATCTCTAAGGTCACTCTCTTAGCATAATAATCAAGAATAGCATGATATGGAGAGACCCAATCAATACCCAAAATAATATCAAAGTCTACCATCCACAAAATGATCAAGTCTACCCAAGTGTCATATCCAGTCAGAGAAAATAATGCATATATTAGCTTGGTGTATTTCTAATATTTTGTTTGGGGAGATAATATCTCATATGGTGACTCAACTAAGGATTTTTTCCCAGAAAGTCACTCAACCGCGAGTTCTTTTCTTAGTTGTCACTCAACTTTTTTTTATAACCTCAAAGTCACTCAAATATGAGTTCTCCTCTCAAAATGTCACGCAACTATGGGTTCTTCTCTAGTCACTCAACTTTCTCTTATAACCTCAAAGTCACTCAACTATGAATATTTTACTTATAATGTCACCCAACCTATTTAATTGATATATTCATTAACAAATTTGATATGAAACTTTTATTATTTTTATTTAAAATTAAAAAAATTAAAAAAAGGAAAATATCCTAATAGAAGTACGATTTAAATATTCTTAATAAAAGTAGGTTTAAGTCGACTAACAAGACCTTCTGATATCAAAATTTTGTGTCTTTCCAACTTGTTTGTAATTGGGTTTTGGGTATTTGTTTTCTTAAAGTTAATTTTAAATACTATAACTTACTCATTTTGTCTCAATGTATGTGGCACATGCGCAATTTTGAAAGTCAATCAGATTTTTAATATGTTTTTTTAAAAGAAGATATTTTAAGTTGTTAACTATTGTGATTTATAACTCATAATTAATGTAATTTTTAAATAATATATGTTATCATCCAGTTCCAATTTAAATGGCACATGTAAAATTTCGAGAGTCAATCTAATTTTAAAATATATTATTAAATATTTTAAATTGTGATTTATAACATTTAACGTAATTTTCAAATAATATATGATACTCCCTATGTCCCAATGTATGTAGCACATGTGAAATTTTGAGGATTAGTCAATTTTTGTATGCTTTCCAAATATTTTAGTTATTAATTATTGTGATTTATAGTACTTTTAACGTAATTTTCAAATAATATATGTTACTCCTTTTGTCCCAATTCATGCGGCACATGTGAAACTTCGAGAGTTAACCAAATTTTTAATATTTAATTTATAATACTATTTTTTCATAATATTTTAATACATGACAAAGTAAAAAGAAAAGTAAGATAAATAAATTAAAATGAATAAAATAATAAATATAAATAAATTAAATTGAAGGTGAAGAGAAAATCAGTTAATTGTCTGATTGACCATAAGCTCCTCAAACATTTGCTCTGCCCGTGCAAGCACGGGCCCAATATATGTTATTTTACTTGTCTCGATTTATGTGACACAGGTGAAATTACAAGAGTCAATCAAATTTGTATATGAATTTTGAATACTTTAAGTTGTTAATTGATCTGATTCATACGACTTTTAATGTAATTTTAAAGAAAATATATGTTACTCCCTTTGTCTCAGTTTATGTTACACAAGTGAAATTTTGAAACTCAACCAAATTTTTAATATATTTTTAAAATATTGTAAATGATAGTTATTGTGATTCCCGCTAATATAAAATAATTACATAAAGTAATAATCAAATTTATAGTTTCAAGATATTATTAATAACACTCATTTAGATAAATACACCTCTAGTTAACATTTTTTTAATGTATTTATTAAATCAATAGGAGTCAAGTAATATAAAACTAAGATAGTAAATAAAATTAACGGGAAAATCAAGTCAACATATGTAGAAAATGATAACGTGCTTTTATTAGTTGCTAAGTTGCTAAGAATGTCTTAAAAATCTCAGACTTGGATATATTTACCAAATTATATTAGACAACTTAAGTAATAGATAAATAGAGTATGGGTAAAACTGAAACTTGGAATATGACACAGCTCAAGTAATCTGTCAAAACTTAAACTAAATGGCAAATTGGTAAACATTCAATTAAGTTACATATCATATTGGGGAGTGTAATCATTTAAAATTTATTAAATAAAAATTTATAAAATGATGCAAATTATATTAATTTCATGAATATATTAGTTCAAATAAATAATATGGATTAATATAATTGGGTTAATTATTTAAGTCTAATAAATATGGATTTAATTAAAGTCCAAATTAATTCGATTTGGGCTACAATAAATAAATCCAGTTTGCAAAGCCCACTTTCTTCTCATCCTAGAGGCCCATTTTGGTGCCATGTGGTAAATGACGTGGCATGCCAAGTCAAACAAGAAAGTCAATGGGATCATGACATGTGTCAAAAATGACAAGCTCGTTCCATAAAGCCCATATATCATTTACTCAAATCTGATTGGCCGCAGGAAATCTTGTTCCAATCACAACTCGTCTATTCTAAAACTATAAATAGGGGTCCTCATAATTCAGAAAAGAGACAAAAAATTCTAAACAACAAACTATAGAAAGCTCGTGGTACAAATGCCATAAATTTCTCTAAAAGCTTCAAGTTTAATGTAACACCTCACTATTTGAAAGAACTAGAATTAAAAAGAAAGATTAAAAATTGGAAATATTGGCAAGTTATGCTAAGTATAAGTTTTAAGTCAACTTCAAATGACCATAATTTTTAGTATAGGATGAGTTAGGTGGGTTATAAGATGTCAGATGAAAGGTCATTGCGCCACAAAGTTTGCTAATTTTTGAGCTTGTATGAGGGAGATAGGCTCGTTTGAAGTCGGGTTGTCCGGATAAGGAATGTCACCTGGATTTAAGAGGGGTATTTTGGTCTTTTCCTTACTCAATTAAATTATTTAGTTTTTAGTAATTAATTATGGGTCTAAACTGATTTAGTTCAGTTTACGCAATCAAATAAATGCCTAGGGTTTAGAGAATAGTTCAAGAAGAGGAGAGAAGGAAAAAATCAAGGCATTCTTGGAGACATCTTGCGGTCGAAGATCGTTTCGCCAAGGTTTGATTCCTAAAGAGGTATGTGAGTTCACATAGAGACATAGAGTTGAATTTGTTCACTCACGCGCCAATCATGTTAATTTGACCGTTAAATTCATTTTAGAAAGTTGAAGGTTTGATGTTCTTGAATTGTGCTCTTGAAATTGACTTTGTTCTTGAGATTGGGATGAGATTGATGAGTTCTTGAGGAAATCATGTCGAATTTAGATTTGTTTTTAGCAGATTCTTGTGCACATGTATTGGGTATCTGAAACTAAAGAGAAATTGAGAAAAAGAATCGAATTTAGTCGAATTAAGATCAGAAAATGAGAAGAAAAATTCGTCGGATTGGACAGGAGAAAAGGTGGCGTGGCGCGCCACTAATGCGCCAATAAGGCTGGCATGACGCGCCAGCAGTGCACCAAAACATGGTCTCTGAACTTCATGGGCTGGCGCCCTACGCCAGCAGTGCGCCCGGGTTGTCTGCCCCTACCCTTTTTCCGTCATTTAGCCCGTCTGAGTCCTTCTAAAGTGTACTAACACTTCCTATCGATTCTAATAATTCTAAATGACTTCTAAACATCTAATATCATTCATAAACATGAATCATAGCCTTGAATCCATAAATTCAAATTCAAGGTAGGGCTAAGAGTCAAGTCTTAAGAATTCTTCGAGTCTTTTCTAAAATTCTTTTACAATTGTTTCAAACTTGTTTTAAGACTTGAGCATTGGGTTAAGTAAGAGTAAGAGTGAAGTTCATTTTCCTAAAAATGATATATGAGAACTAAGTATTCCCAAAGAGTAAATGTTTTCACATTTAAGATGAGAGGAAACACCGCTTTCCAAATGAGTTTTCACCTCTTTTAAGAGATAGATTTTGACTAATAATCTCAAACCACAGAGAAAGAGTTATGTTTTACACATATGATCTGAGTATATTTTGGGAGTAGTATTGAGCACAGATATGGGAACGAGTTCATAATAACTCAAGTCTCCATAAACCATGCAGTCAAGGTGGGTAGAAAGGGTCATACTTTTTAGATGATTCCTTAATTCTTTTTAGCATAGACTAGTGGATCCACTTAGTTAAGGCGTTCTATATCCCGGCAAGTTATAGGACAGTGTGGGCGAGACGTTGTATCATCACATAGCTCATAGTGATTGTTGTTAGTTAGAGAATCTCCCAAACAGAGTTTATTTTTGTATTTTTATATACAACTGAGATATTATCATATTTTCCAATACTTTGAGATGTTATCTACTGTTTTCAATGCTTTATATAAACTGCATCTTTATTGTTGTTTATTTCTGCATTGAGTTGAGTATCCATGAGTTGAGTAAAGCTGAGGTAAGTGTTTCTTTTAGATCCAGTTCAAGATTTCGTATTGTTTAGTTTTGCCCTCACATACTCGTACATTCAATGTACTAACTCCATTTGGCATGCGTTGTTTTATGATGCAGATATAGGTAACCAGGATCAGCATATAGTGCCTCGTTCATCCAGTTGAGCATTTAAGAGTCATTTGGTGAGCCTCTTTGCTTTCCGGAGGATCCCTTTTATATTGCATTGTCATTTCAGTTGTTAGGATGATCAGGGGTTTTGTCCCGACATCCCTCATAGCATTAGAGGCTTCATAGATAGTTAGACATTATTAGTTCATTAGTCTTATTCATTTTAGTTGTTTTGTTATAAGAATTGAGTTGCCTTATTGGCCAGTGAATGTTTCATTTACAAACATTCTAAGTTATTTCATGAGCTTAAATTTGTTGAGTAAAGTCTTCCACTGAGTAGTAAGCCAGGCCAAGAGTTCTCTTGGGGCCAGCAATGGTTCTCAAGTGCCAGTCCCGCCCAGGGTATATGCTCGGGGTGTGACATTTAATAATTCAAGCATTTAAATTAAAGAACGATCATAATCAAGACCATCGGATTCAAGAACAAGCTCGAAGCCCTTGAATTCAAGCAAAACTCAAAATCAAGATAAAGTTCAAGTTCAAGTTCATCGAAGATTCAAGAACAAGCTCCAAAGCCCTTGAATCCAAGATCAAGTTCAAGACAAATTCAATATCAAGCTCAAGGGCCCTTGAATTATATCCGTAAAGACGAATTCAGGGGAATCATAGAGATTGTAACACTCGCACTTTGAAATCAATAAATACGATTGTTACGTTACTTTTCTAGTCTTGACTATTATTTTCTCAACACGAATTTTACTGTCTAAAATTCTTGTACACTCAATGGGATCATCTCTACCTCTCATCTCAACTTTTCAAGCATTAAAGAATAGGAAAATGGCTTCCACTATAGAAGAACAACTAGCAAGCTTAACAAAAGTGATTAAAGGCTTGACAAAGTGTGCACATGAACAAGATGCTAAACTCCAAGCTAACAAATAAGATGGATAACATGATTAAGAAAAGATTGGTTGAATCACCTTTGAAGCTTTCTAAATTAAAAATGAAGGGAGAGTCTTGCATAAAGCAAACAAAGATTAAAGCGATTCATCTCTCCGTTGAAGGTTTGATTCTCATTGATCAATTGAAAATTTTTATCATAGAGGCTATCGAAGAAAAATATGAGTCTTCATCCAAATTTTCTCCCACATATGCAAAGCTATATACACAAAGGATTGATAGCTTAAAAATGCCCGAGGGCAATCAACCTCCTTAGCTTCAACAATTCGATGGCAAAGGAAATGCCAAACAACATACAACGCACTTTATCAAGACTTGCAATTATTTTGGGATGCATGGTGATTATCTCGTTAAAGAGTTCATTCGATCACTCAAAGAAAATGTCTTTGATTAGTACACAAATCTCGAAATGAGTTTTATAGATTGTTGGGAGCAATTAGAGCAAGAGTTCATCAATCGTTTATATAGAACAAGATGTGTCATTAGTATGATTAAACTTACAAAGGATCGTCAAGGTAAAGATGATCTAGTTGTTGACTTTATGAATCACTAGAGAAGTTTGAGCCTTAATTGCAAAGATCACCTTAGTGAAACTTCTAGCACTGAAATGTGCATTCAAGGCATGAATTGGGGTCTTCACTATATATTGCAAGGATTTAAGTTCAATACATTTGAAGAGTTAGCAACTTTTCCATATGACATAGAAATAAGCACGACTATGAGAGGAGATCAAGGATTTTTTTTCTATGGGTGTTACGAAGGTGAAGATCTAAAAAAACTCCAAAGTGGGGGAAAGTATGCATCGGATGATGACTTTGAAGAGTCGGTGTATATCTAGATGCTCCTAAATGCATGAGCCAAAAATGAAAGTTACAATGCTCATCACCGCATGTGCCTAAACTGCAAGTTAAAAAGCTCGTCATTGCATGAGCCTAACTACAAGTTATAATACTCCTCATCGCATGAGCCTAAACTTCAAGTTATAACGCTCCTAGTTGCATGATCCTAAATTGTATGGCATAAAACTCTTCAAATTTGAGTTAAATCTTCAAGTTGAAATCCTTCTTGAAACAGGATCTTAAATTGTATGTCACAAAGCTCTTAAAATTTGAGTTAAATCTTTAATCTGAAAAACTCCTCATCGCATGAGCTTAAACTGCAAGTTATAATGCTCCTAGATGAATAAGTCTAAACTTCATATCACAAGATCTTCAAGTTTGAGCTAAATCTCTATGTTTGAAAGCTCTTCAAATTTAAGCTAAATCTCTAAGTTGGAAAGCTCTTCAATTTGAGATAAACCTACATATCATGAAGCACTTTAAATTCAAGATAAATTTTCAAGTGGAAATGCTTCTCGAAATACGAGCTTAAACTGTATGTCACAAATCTTTCAAGTTTGAATTAAATCTTTAAATTTATATACTTTTCGAAACATGAGCTTAAACTGTATGTCACACATCTATTCAAGTTTGAGTTAAATCTTCAAATTGAAATGCTTCTCGAAACACAATCTTAAACTGTATGTCACAAAACTCTTTAAGTTAGAGTTAAATCTTCAAGTTGAAATGCTCCTTGAAACATCAGCTTAAATTGTATGTCACAAAGCTCTTCAAATTTGAGCTAAACCTCTAAGTGGGAAAGCTCTTCAAATTTGAGTTGAACCTCCAAGTTAAAATTATCCTTAAGGTACGAGCCTAAAATGCTTGTCACTCCTGGCCCGCAAGAGTATAAACTGTGTACGGCACACCAAAAAAAACACTCTCCCAAAACTACATTGTGACTTGATCCTGTTTACCGAGGTATATAGGCGCTTAGAACTAAATTCTAAGTTCAGTTGCATGAGTGTCAAAAAACCATATGTTCCCACTTGATCCATCACATGAAAATTAGGGCTATAAGTATTTTATTTTATTTCATCAAACTTCAGACTGGCACGAAGTATTGATGGGTCAATAGAGGTAAATCCTTATAAAATATGAGTTTTTGAAGTCTTTAAAATTCATCCAAGTATGCAAGTTGAAGTCTTTAAATTATTCAAGTTTACAAGTTATAGTCTTCAGATCCTCTAAATATGCAAGGTGAAGTCTTCAAATCCTCCAAGTATGCAAGTTAACATCTCCCAATCCTCTAAGTATTCAAGTTGAAGTCTTCATTTTTTTCAAGTATGAAAGTCGAGGTCTTCAAATCCTCCAAGTAAGAATGTTGAAGTCTTCAAATCCTCCAAGTATACAAGTTGAAGTCTTCAAATCCTTCAAGTATTCAAGTTAAGTCTTCAAATTTTCAAGTATGCAAGTTAAAATCTTCAAATCCTCCAAATATGCAAGTTGTCAAATTCCCATGCCTTAAGGTGGATGACATTTGTCCTTTTGCACCTTAAGCTGGCCTTTTCATGGATTTATCCTTAAATGAATCTTTAAATTACCTTGCCTTAAAGTGGAGAGATTTGTCCCTTTGCATCTTAAGGTGGCATTTTCACGGATTTATCCTTAAATGGATCTTTAAACTCCCATGCCTTAAGGTGGACGATATTTGTCCCTTTACACCTTAAGCTGCCCTTTTTCCGAATTTATCCTTAAAAGGATCTTTAAATTTCCATACCTTAAGGAGGACAAAAATTTCCCTTTGCACCTTAAATAATCTTTCCACGAATTTATTCTTAAATGGATTTTTTAAATTCTTGTGCCTTAAGATGGACAAGATTTACCCCTTTGCATCCTAAGCTGACTTTTTCACAGATTTATCCTTAAATAGATCTATAAATTTCCATGTCTTAAAGGTGGACAAATTTATCCCTTTGCACCTTAAGCTGGTCTTTCCAGTAATTTATCCTTAAAATGATGTTTAAATTTTCATGCCTTAAAGTCGAAAAAAAATTCGTTTCGCACTTGATGCTTAAGTACTCGGGGTCTCATAACGCCTCAAATTTTTTATCTCAAGGAAGGAACGTTAATCATTTTTCTTCACACCTCAAGACCAAATTCTTGTGTTGTGATAAAATTCTTAGTTCTGTAGCCTCTGCAAAATACAAATATTGTTTTCATTGGTCTATTAAAAAAAGCACAAAAATGAACAAAACAAAAGGGAAGTGAGCAATAACATAGAGAAGCAAATTACCTGAGCACTAATATCTCTTAGCCCTGAAGAAGGATTTTCTCACAACCCAAGCATACACCATGGACATGACCGGCACTCGAGAACCATTGTTGGTCCCCAACGAACCCTCATCATGGTGGAGTACAGGAAGAAGACTAACTCAAGCATACATAAGTATCAAATTGAAAGAAACACTTTAAACACTTTACTGAATCTCAAAACTAAACTACATATACTGAGTATGAAACATCAGTTTAAAGAAAACATCTTAAACTAGAAGAATATCCAAAACTTTTTATTTATGAAGCCTCTATTGTATAAAGATGAGTGACGGGACCAGACCCATAACTCCTCAAAAACTATTACGAATAACTCACAAAACTGGAGTCCTCAAGAAGCAAGGGTGGTCCTAATCAAAAGCTAACGAATGGATAAAGTGATCTCAACGGACTCTTGTTGACGATCCTAAGAACATGTATATGTATCACTAAAAGATGCAGGTAGAATGACATTAGTACATTGAATGTACGAGTATGTAATATAGTTGAATAAAAAATAATTTAATTGACAAGATTGAAATAGATAAAAATAAATAAACTCAACTGAACATAAAGGATTAAAGAAGTAAAATCATTAAAACTTCATAAAACACTTACTCATCTATGAACTCCACATATTAAGTGATATAATTAAAATACACTTTTAACTCTATTTGGGATAATCTCTAATCGACAACCATCACTATGAGCTACATGATGATACAACATCTCGACCACGCTGCCAAAATTGTCTTATACCTTGCCAGGGTATAAAACACCTCAACTAAGTGGATACACTAAGCAATAAGGATTTATATAAAAAGTATGATCCTTTACCCATGTTGGCATACATGGTTTATGAGGATTTTGAGTTGTCTGAAGTCATCCCCATATCGGTGCTCAATACTACTCCCAATTATATATACTCATGCTCAATATTTAAAAACATACTTTTCCTATGGTTCAAGATAATTGCTCAAACTATCATCGTAAAAGAGGTAAATGCTCTGAAATATTTCTGAACTCATTAACTCATTTAGAAATCTAAGCTTCTCTATTCTATATGTAAAAACGGATACCTTTGGGAGTACTTAGTTCCCTTATACTCTTACTCAATTCATATTTGAAAACACTTTCTCAAAAATATATCAAAATCATATTGTGATATGATCATTGATGACTTGGGAAGTCATACTGCATAAACATTGATGGCATATCTAGATACCATACTTCTTGACCATTGATGGAATATTCAATTGTCATACTAATCATGTTTTTAAAAAATATTTTCAAAACTCATCTTTACTTCCTCAGAAACTCAGTTTCAAACTCCAAGTGTTAGCTGGCATGACTAATCAACTCAAGGATCTCAATAACAATATAGAAACTCAATACTCAGAACTCGAGGACTCGAGGACTCGAGGACTCAAGAACTCATAACTCAACGATACATCTCATCTCAAGGATACTCAATTCATAGGGTTCATGCTGAAATATAGACATGAACGAATCTACTCAAGAATCTTAATTCATAACATATAGCAATTCAATAATTAGGAATAGAATTTCAAAAAGAATCTGGAATTCAAGAACTCAAACACAACTCATCTCAAGAATACTAAAATCTAGGGATAGAAACCTAGATTACTCTTTTATTAATTTAAAAGTAGATGTAGGGCGTGAGGACGAACTAGTCCAAAACTATGATAGCCTTACATACTTGGAAGAACAAGGTTCTTGAAAAATATTGAAAAAAAACTTGATTAGAAGCCTTGAAACCATAGCATGAATGAGAACAATCAAGAAAACCTTTCTTGAGATTCTTGAATTAGTTTCTTGAAAGTTCTATGACCAAGAACTATAATTTTTATTAGTGATTCATAATTGTATGAAGAAAATAGAGTTGGAAAGAATGAAATTCTTGGAGGCTGACTTACCTTGAAGAAGAATCTCGATAAATATTGAAAGAAACTTGAATGGAAGTCTTCTACTTTGATTTTTCCTTAGGGTTTTGCCTTAGGTTTGAGCGAGAGAGAAATGAGGGACTTATGAATGAAAATCTGATTGTTTTGAGCCTTATATTAGTCAAGAAATTCGTTTAGGGTTTTTAAGAGGTAAGAAAAAAAAAGACCCTTTAAATGTTTTCCTGTCGTCTAATTTATCACTGCATTGTATCAGGTTACTAAAATGGTCATAACATTTTACTTCAAACTCGAATTGTTGCAAAATTGGTGGCGTTGGAAAATAGATTCAAATACATTTTATTTGATAGGTTAAGTGTCGCGTAACTCTTTATATTCTAAGATATATGGTCGTTTGAAGTTGACCCATGTAGAATCTTACATCAAAACTTAATCAGTATGGAAACTTTCAACTCAACTTTGTGCTAAGGGATTCTAGTGACCTTAATTCATATCCAAATTCATTCACACACTAAAGAATTGACCTTTGCGCATATGGAAAATTTGAAAATCACATGGTACAATCTTATTTACAAATGAAGAATTATTCGAGTCTTAACTTAGAAATTTTGGAGATGTTACAATATCTCCCCCTTGGGAATATTTGTCCTCGGATGATGGCTGGACTGAGAATGGAAAGGGGTTACTCTTACTATCTTTCTGATTTCTGAACTTTCCTACTAACATAAGTGGAACTGATTCATACTAAGAGTTTGGAACTGTCTATAG
Organism: Solanum gracilifrons; assembly: GCA_029582605.1. Lineage (NCBI taxonomy): Eukaryota > Viridiplantae > Streptophyta > Magnoliopsida > Solanales > Solanaceae > Solanum > Solanum gracilifrons. The sequence continues at coordinate 25,575 of JAJOOH010008917.1, forward strand.
CACATAAGTCAAGAACGGTACTGTTTTGAATATAGTCACACTCTATTTAAAGTTATCTTACATGAATCAAGGGAATCTGGGCATGAAGTAAGAGTAAGACTATTATACCTTAAGCAATAAAATTGCTAGCTATCAAGCCTAGCAACACCTCTAAACCATGCCCTTCTGTATTTATACCGCATCTTATTAGTTGCAACTCATAATTCCTATAAAGATTTATGACTACTATTAATAAGGTTTAAGTTGAACATATGCTTTTATTGTGTTCAAGCTTAATCACTGTATTACAAGATGCTAAACATGAGATGTTTATACTAATATAACCACAAGATTCAAGTTCTATACCTCAATAGGAAATATCATCCCAAGAATATTACTCCTTACTACTGCATTTAACCAACCTCGAGTCTTAATCAAGAACCACCTAATGCATTATGCATTCATTCACATGCTACTAACACCATATTCAAGCCTAGTGTTATAACCACTCCATTAATTCCTATTAATCAATCCTTATAAGAATTCCTCATTCTCTCGTCACTTCTACCAAACTGAACTTTCATGCATCACTACCAGGAACTGACTTATTACTCATCGTAAAAACTTTTCTCCTTCTTCCTCTACATTTATAACCTTAGGTTGAATAAAAACACCATCACTATCACAATAATAAATAGCAGCCCTCTTCTCTATCATCACACAACTACAATTATCAACACCACTCTCAAAACTAAAAGGATCACTAAAAGACCTTTAGGGTTTCTGATAAAAGAATATGCATGACATAACATTATTTTTCTAGCCATTAAGATCAAATCATGAATTTGCGAGACTGAGCGTACTATGAGACATTAGTGCATCTATGAATAGGTTTATATCATGAGGCTGATATCCATAACTTTATGGAGTAAGTTTGAGATCAATGGACTAAAATCTTTGCCCATCATTCTGGAGACCGAGCATAGATGTGAATCTCTCTGAAGTGTATGAGCATAGGTCATAGACAATTCTAATATTAGGAATATCAACAAGATGTTGTAATAACAGAACTTGAGGATTACCCAAGATTATGAATGGATTGATACATCACTTTAACTCTTTCTAAAGACCTCACTATCTCATTCTCAACACTTCACTTTATTTCCCATCTTATGATCTCCCCCTTAGGTCTACAGTTGACACTTGAAAGTTATGAATATATTCCATCATCTCTGTAACACCTCTAATTCAAAAAGATGGAAATTTTAGGTTTTCAAGAAGTCTGGTGCTTGCACTGACGACACCACCCATGGGCCATAGGTGGGACGATGGTCCGTAAGTGGATTTCGTTAATGGTGAGCTAAGATTTCCAACAAGGTAAAGTCCTAGTAGCATATGACGGCTCACAATGACGGTCTGTCGATGGACCCATGGTCCGTAGATAGTGTTCTGTCATTGGGGTCCAAAGTTTAATTTGATGGTCACTGATCCCACCCACAGTCAACCAGTATGGTCCGTCGTTGGACCTACGGACCATAGGTCTGGCCGTAGGTGAGGATTAGCATCTATTTAGAGGAAAATAATTGTTGGGTCAACTTCAAACGCTCATATCTTTTAGCACAAAATGAATTGGGTGGCCCATGACCTATCCAATTAAAGATAATTGAATCATCTTTCCAACGCCACCGAATTTGCTAAAATCCAAGATCGGAGTAATAAATTATGCTTATTTTAGTGATGCCCTATCTGATAGACCATGAACCACAACCCCAATTGACGGCCACTAGTTCAAACGATGGCCCGTCAGTCCACTCGTGGATGGTACATTGACAACTTTAAGTTAGGGTCATTTTTTCGTTTCCCTATGCGTTGGGGAACTTAAACTACGTCGTTTGATGCCTAAACAACGTCGTTTTACTCAGACTAAGCCTAATAACCTAGTTAGGCATACCCAAAACCCTCATTCTCCAAAAATTATCCAAATTAGAACGAAAAGAAGAGAAAGAGGCGCCAGCTTCCTTAAAGAACAAGCAGTAGTGTTCTTCAAGTTTCATGCCCCAAAATCCAAAGGATTTCTTCGTAGATTTCGTCACCAAGTATGTGGTATTTCACTAGTGGGTTCCTTTCATCCACTAGGTACCTAGAGTTCAGTTAGTTCCTTCATTCCACATAACTTGTTTAGACCTAGGGTTTGTAAAATCTTGGAAATTTGTTGTGATTTCAGTTGCTATAGTATTCATAGTCTAAATAACATGTTTTCTTGGAAATGTTGCTTAATTCTGTGTATAAAACTCAGAACCCTAGTTTGTGTAAATTATCTTAGTTCATGAATTATACTTGGTAGGTTAGTTAAATAGAAAATCATGCTCCAGATTTCGAATGTCACAATCTCAGTATATAAATGCTGCATTCTCAGTTAGCATGTCAGTATTTTGAGTTATTCAGTATTCGGTGCATTTTAGCTTCATATGTATTCAGTTGGGAGTAGACTTAGCACCGAATTGGACATGGGTTATACATGCCCTCATAGTCCCAAAACTACGTGCTCGCATAGGATTATAAGTCCCCTCTGTTGGACATCAAATTTAGTGATCACGCCACAGTCATGCCTCTATACCCCTGGCAAGGTATATTGGATCCTCTCAATGGGGAGTATACATCGGACTCCACGTGTAACTCACATGGTTTATGTCGGTTAATAGGAGCTCCCACAGTCAGACTCTTAGTACATTGACCTGGTTTTTAGTAGTTACTTTAGTATACAGTTCAACATGTTATCTTCATTATTAGTACTTGGTCATTGCACTCAGTTCATTTTTTAGTTATACTTCAGTATCTATATCCTTGTTCAGACTATATCATTGGTCAGTTATGCATTGTTCAGCTTATATATCTTTTGTTCAGCTTAGCATATCTATATCATGCATGCTCAGTACATTCCAAGTACTGACGCATACTCTGCGTTACATCCTTTCATGTGTAGGTTCAGGTACTCAGCATCCAGATCACGCTTTTATCGATTCTCGGTCCGCATTCAGTAGCTTCAATGGTGAGTCCTCATATTCCCAGGACAGTAGACATGCTTTCATTTAGTCATTATTTTTAGTTTCAGTTTTGTTAGAGTTAGCTGGGGGCATGTCCCAGCAACTCAATTCAGTTAGAGGCTTTTCATACATAGTAGTAGATTCAGCTTGAGTTGTTAAGTGGTTGTTGCAGTTATCACTAAAGTCTTAGTATGTTTTATATATTTAGACTAGTTGGGTTTTTCCCCATTTTTAGATATTAACTATTTTAGCTTCCGCATAGTATATGTTTTAATTAGTAACTTATAGTATGCTTGATATATGCCAGACTCGGGGTTAGCTTAGGGTCACTCGTGATCCTAGGTCCCGTGTTACGTCAACGGGGTAGCCTCGGGGCGTGACAATCTCTAAATTGGTCTACATTCCCTTTACTCTAGTACTCGAGAAATGCTTATCTCATGCTTACTGAACTCTCCATAAGGAGGTACTAAGACTCTTTCTAAGACCTTTTTCTAAGATGCTTCCCTCAACCTCTTCTCATTGGCATATAGAGACACTTAATCTGAATGTTAATAATCTGACTTGTCCTTCTTAGCCTACCAATATTGTCCTTCTAAGTTCATATCTAGTTAATCGGAGGAAACTTCAACTATATTAAAAAGCTTATCATTGAATATATATGATCTCTCTGACCAAACTTTTAAGGGTAATAAATAATGCTTACATCAGCTTACTCCACATTGACACTCAATTATGCTACCTAGGTAATACATGGAAACAATAACTTAATTAGAACCTCATCTGACTTCATACGATATCGGGTACACCTCGTAATACTTTTGTTAATCTAGTGACTTAGTCATACTTCATTTCTCTCATCTAAAAGTCAGAATCTCTCACTTGTGCCACTCATATTCATTGTAACTAACCTCTTAACTACTTACCTACTATGTGTCAAGTCTTCCAGAACAGATCTCAAAACTAACTTTATCACCCTCATGTTTCCATTCTCTATATCACGACACTCATCTCAAATTCAAGCTTAGTGTCTATTACTAAACATGGATATCAATATGATTGCTCACTTACTATATTAACCAACAAGTACTTGAAAAAAGGTAAGGATCACTCGCCCACTAAGACCTCATGACAAGTAGCCAGCCTTTATCTTCTAGTCTTCATACTTATAATTTACCGTCACATTCCATTTTCATAACACAAGTACTACTTACCCCTTTTCTATACATAATTGCCTAATTAGATCTGTAACCCTCTAAATATTATGGGATCTTCCTCAAAATCATAAGTCTAGCTTAGATCTATCACATTATGAATATTCTTCTCTTCAATTCAACACCTACACTTAGTATTCACTAACACGATGGCACATCGACTTAAATTCTCTTCTGGTTAAAGTATACTCTAACTCATCCTAACTAATAACTATTCTTCTACCTCATATCATGAACTCTTCACAAGATTATTATTCCTTAGTCTTATAAGGGAAAACTCCTCATTAATACTTATTGGGTGCATAATTACAATAAGATAATTTTCCTCATCACTGTCTCTCTTTTTTAGATTATTGAACCTCTACATGCATTCTTCTAATTTTGGGCACTTTTACTACTACTACTTCCTATAACATCATAAATCATACTATCTTTTCAGGTGAGAATACTACCCAAGCTTTAAAACAGACTTCTTCATAAGGGTCTCAATTGAAAAAAATTTAGAGAAGAGATTACATCTCGCTTATAGCTTGAACGGACGATTCATATGAATAAGAGTACATTCTTTCGAAACTAAACACTTAACTCACTCACAGGCTTCTTTCAAGCCTCTCTGTAGTCTTATAATTTTCTCAAGATTTTTGCTGAGAGTAACTCATCGATAAGGATCTGGCTTTACCTTTCAACTACCTTGAGTATGAGGGCTAGTCGAATAGATTATTAGAAATGCATGAGTAAGAACAAGCCCCTTATGACACAGCTCTATTGCACGATTTAGAGTATGAAAGAAGGGAAATTTTACCTAAATGTATGTAGTCCCTTATAAATGTGGGGGCCTCACAACCATAAATAAGATCCTACTGATACGGCTTCATAGACATCCAACGACACTTGAACTCTGTTCTCTGATACCAAGTTTATCATGATCCAAGCCTACACTCTGGACATGGCCGGCACTCGAGAACCATTGTTGGTCCACAACCGAACCGTCATCCTGGTTGATTACAGGCGAAAGACTAACTCAAGCATAAATAAGAATCAAATTGAAAGAAATGTTTAAAAACAGTTTATTGAATCTCAAAACTAAACTAATAGATTGAGTATGAAACATAAGTTTAAATAGAACATCTTAAACCGAAAGAATCTCCAAAACTCTCTATCTATGAAGCCTCTATTATATAAAGATGAGTGTCAGGATAAGATCCACGACTCCTCAAAAACTATTACTAATAATTCACAAAATTGTAGTCCTTTGGAAGCAAGGGGTCTTACTCAAAAGCTGACGAGCAGATGAAGTGATCTCAACAAACTCTTATTGAGGACCTTAAGAACATGTATCTTCATCATTAAAAGATGCAGGTCGAATGGCATCAGTACAATGAATGTACGAGTATGTAATATAGCTGAATAACAGATAACTTAATTGATAAGACTGCAATAGATAAAACATAAACTCAATTGAATGTAAAGGATTAAAGAAGTGAAATCATTAAAGCTTTACAAAATACTAACTAATCTATGAACTCAACATATTAAGTGATATAATAAAAATATACTTTTAACTCTATTTGAGAGATTCTCTAACCGACAACCATCACTATGAGCTACATGATGATACAACATCTCATCCATGCTTCTAGAAATGTCTTATACCTTGTCGAGGTATAGAATACCTCAACTAAGTGGATCCACTTCGCAATAAAGATTCATCTAAAAAGTATGATCCTTATCCCATGTTGGCATACCTGGATTATGGAGATTTTGAGTTGTCTGAACTCATCCCCATAACAGTTCTCAATATTACTCCCAATAATATATACTCATGCTCAATGTTTAAAAACATATTGTTCCTCTGGTTTTAGATAATTGCTCAAATTATCCTCGCAAAAGAGGTAACTGCTCTGAAATATCTCTTTACCTATTAACTCATTAAGAAATCAAAGTTTCTCTTTTCTCAATGTAAAACTGATACATTTGGGAATACTTAGTTCCCTTATACTCTTACTCAATTCATATTTGAAAACTCTTTCTCAAAAATATATCAAAATCATATTGTGATATGATCATTGATGACTCGGGAAGTCATACTATATAAACATTGATGGCATATCTAGATACCATACTGCTTAAACATTGATGGCATACTTGATTGTCATACTAATCATGTTTTAAAACTCTTTCTCAAAACTTATCTTTACTTCCTCAGAAACTCGGTTTCAAACTCAAGTGTTGGTTTTAAAAAATATTCTCAAGATTTATAACTCAAAATAGGGTTCATGTTGAATTATAGACATGAACAAATCAACTTAAGGATCTCAATAACGATATAGGAACTCAATACTCAGAACTGAAAGACTCAAGAACTCAGAACTTAGAACTCAACGATACTTCTCATCTCAAGAATACTCAATTCATATGGTTCATGCTGAAATATAGACATGAACGAATCTACTCAATAATCTTAATGCATAACATATAGCAATTCAATAATTAGGAATAGAACTTCAAAAAAAATCAGGAACTCAAGAACTCAAAATCAACTCATCTCAAGAATACTCAAATCTAGGGATAGAAACCTAGATTACTCTTTTACTAATTTGAAAGTAGATGTAGGGCGTGAGGACGAAGTAGTCCAATACTATGATAGTCTTACATACCTGAAAGAACAAGGTTCTTGAAAAATCATGAAAAAGAATTTGACTAGAAGGCTTGAAACCCAAGCTTGAAGGAGAACAATCAAGAAAACCTTTCTTGAGATTCTTGAATTAGTTTCTTGAAATTTGTATGACCAAGAATTATAATTTTAGTGGTTCATAATTGTATGAAGATATTTGAGTTGGAAAGAATTAAATTCTTGGAGAATGACTTACCTTGAAGAAGATTCTTGAAAAAGGTTGAAAGAACCTTGAATGAAAGTCTTCTACTTTGATTTTTCCTTAGGTTTTGCCTTAGGGTTTGAGAGAGAAGAGAATGAGGGATTTAGGAATGAAAATCTGATTGTTTTGAGCCTTATATTAGTCAAGAAATTTGTTTAGGGTTTTCTTAGAGGTAAAAAGACAAAACAGCCCTTTTTAATGTTTCTCCGTCGGCTAATTCGTCACTACATTGTATCAGGTTATTAAAATGGTCATAACATTTTACTCCAAACTTGAATTGTTGCGAAATAGGTGGCATTGGAAAGTAGATCAAAACACCTTTAATTTAATAGGTTATGGGCCACGTAACTCTTTATATTCTAAGAGATATGATCGTTTGAATTTGACTCAAGTAGAATCTTACATCAAAACTTAATTGGTATAGAAGCTTTCAACTCAACTTTGTGCTAGGGGATTCTAGTGACCTTAATTCATATCCAAATTCATTCACACACTAACGAATTGACCTTTAGACATATGGGGAATTTAAAAATCACCCGGTACGATCTTATTCACAAATGAAGAATGATTTGAGTCTTAACTTAGAAATTTTCGGGATGTTACAAATTTGCTGATTTACAAGCCCTATAAATTGATGCTTATAGATGGGAATGTAGAGTCTATTTATAGAGCGAACATATCGTGGATGCACTCGTCCAAAGTTAAACAAAAGTTGGACACCTGATTCCTAATAGGACTAAATGATTGGAAAAAAATTGTGAATAAAAAAAGCATTTGTAACTCCTAGTAGGATTATGTTGGAAGAGCAATTTGAGTAGGATTCTAATTTCATTGTTGTGCCGCTTCTGTTAGTTGAATATACAAAACAATAATTATTGTTAAAAGTAGAGCAACTTTCACATATAGCAAACACAAAATTCATATTTGTATGCTATAGCAAAGTTTGCATAATTGTGTTCCATAGTAAACATATAAATGTATAATTCGCTATACATATACAAAAAAAAATCAGTTGTATAATTCGCTATACATATACAAAGAAAGCAGTATTCGCTATACATATACAAAAGAAAGCAGTTGTATACAAAAGATCAATTGTATAATTTGTGTGTGTATAAAACGAGAAAGAGAGAAAGGCAAAAGAAAATTGGGCAGGGAAATATTTGCATTGTATAATTACAAGTGTATAGGACAAATATATATGTATTTGCATGTGTATATACAATTTTCTCTCGCTTTATACAAACAGAAGCGCAATTTATACATTTCGTTTATGTTTGTATAAGCGAGAGAAGCGAGGGTGGCGAGCGAGAGTTGGGAGAGTGGCGAGCGAAATCTGGGAGAGGGGAGAGAGGGGAATGAAAGTATATGTATATATACAATTTTCTCTCGCTTTATACAAACACAAATGCATTTTATACATTTGTGTTTGTATAAAAGCGAGAGAGGAGAGCGAGACTGCCACCAAACGAGAGTGGCGAGAGAGATTCCACCAAGGAGAGTGGCGAAAATAGAAATAGTTTGCTATAGGGTACAATTAAATCAAAGTATATTTATAGCATTTAATTTGAATTAATAGTTTGCTATTATATATAATTCTCCCTTAAAAGTATTGTGCTCACTATATAATTGTTTGTTTATTTTCTTCAAATAAATGGCTCCTGGCACAACATAGAAAATTGGTAAATTAGTGTACTCTTCAAGGTTTCAAGTAGCTAAATAATGTTATGCATGTGTTAATGACACAAAGTAGGATTGCATATCAAATCTAGTTATTACTGTTTAAAAGAATCTCTTGGAATTTAAAAAAATATATAGTGAAAATGCTTAGCAATTAAATTGGAAAAAATATTGTTCCAAGCAGAGGCGAATCCAGGATTTTAAGAAAACCGGTGCACCATTGCTTTAAAGATAATATCAAAAAATTTATAATAACAATAACTAAGCGAGCAATACATAAAAATTACATTACCACAAAAAATATCATCAGTTTACAATTGTACTCGACGAGACTTCATATTTTGAAAACGATCTATAATAGCATCATTACTTACATTTTCAAATATCTTCCGCTCTAACTTACAAACTAAACATCCATTCAAAAATTCTTCACCAATGCTATTCAACTTAGTCACAAATTTAACTAGCAAATTTAAAATAAAATAAGAGAATCGCA
>JAJOOH010008918.1:0-32591 GCA_029582605.1 Solanum gracilifrons
GTGTGTATATATATATATATGTATATATATATATATCTATATATATATATGTGTATATATATATATATATATATATATATATATATATATGTGTATATATATATATATATTATTTTAGTCATTAAACACACCATTTACTCCCTTATTCATGAAAACCCAAATCAAACCCAATATAGTTCATCTTCTCCAAAATTTCTCTCTCTAGAAGTTCCCAAAGAAGAAGAAGAAGAAGTTGAAGTTAGGGATTGAAGAACCAAGGTCTTTATTTTCAAATTAAGGGGAAAACTCCATCAAGGTATGTTTATTTTCATCTATGGGTAGCTCTCACCCATAGAGTCCCTCCAGAATAAGATTTCAAAACTTCCAAATTCCCCCAAAAGTTAGGGTTTCAATATAAGTCATGGGTTCTATTTCAAAACGTTTTTAATGGTTGATTTATGATGAATTATGATTGAATTGATGGATTAATGTTGATTTATGATAAAATCCCCCCATGAACCCATGAATCCCCCAAAATACTAAATTGTGAATTTATTTTGTGGGTTGATTGATTATGGAAGCATGTTAATTGAGTATGTCTATATTGATTTATTTATTGAATCATGATATTACCCTTATTTAATGTAGTATTCTAGATGTTTGGGTTGAGAGTGATTCATAGCCTTGGAGGGCAAATTATGAAGAATTGATGTAGAATCATGATGTTATGTATGTGCTTTGTGAATTCAATGACAGTAATGTGATCATGAATACAATACAATTATGCTATTATTGAAATTTTATTCTCAATTATACACTTATGAATGATGATGATATAATGTGAAAGGTTTCTTTAATGTAATGTTACATCTGGAATTGGTAGGCTTAAGTAATCCTCTTCTTGTGTAACTAATGTATCTTGACTTAATGAACATTTAATCAGTAGACCTAATGATGGTAGCCCTTTCATGTATCAAATAATTAACCTTGAATCGGTAAACCTAATGGTGGTAGCCCTTTCATAAATGATTAATGAAGTATTCTTAGGTTATGTCTTGAACTGGTAGACCCAATGGTGGTCGGCCTTCATGATGATTCGAGAGAATAATGTGCTTATGAACCTTGAATTGGTAGACCTAATAGTGGTGGCCCTTTCTTGAAGAATCAATGAGCTATCACTTTAATGTACCTTGAATCGGTATAGCTAATAGTGGTGGCCCTTTCATTTGTAATAATTTACTTCGGGTCGGTAGACCTAATGGCGGTAGCTCTCTCAAGTATAATAATGTTAATGTGAATGAACTACTCTATGGGAATGTAAGCTTAGCACCGAGTGGATATGTTAAGATGGAAGCTCTCCCCATGTTAGGCCGAGTTTTAATGAACATCTTTCTTATCCCAAAACTATGTGCCCACATAGGTTATTAGCTGGTGGATCCACCTAAGCTAAAATGTTACCGGTCCTATCTTAGTTTAGTAGACCAACCCTTTACGGTGTGGGGTAGACAACGTATTCCATGGTTTTCTCACATGGTCTTTGTCGGTTAATGTTTATTCCTATTTTGTGAGTTACGTGCTATGATAACTCAAGAGGTTCTATGAAGTGTGGGTGATAGTATGGGATGCCATTCATGAATTGCATGAGTAGGCTTTGAGTGGGCTATGGTGTTTTTCTATAATGTCCTAATTTCTAATGAAATAAATGTGCTCATAATGATACTAATGAGAATGTTGACTTAAAGGCTTAATGAAATGATTAATGCTTTACTTGGAAATGTTATTATGAGTTACTTCCCTTGTCATGAATTATTAAATGAGAATGTTCCTTCGTCATGTGTATTGACTAAAGATGAAAATGAAGGATGGTAAGTACGTCTATGGCAGCCTCAGAGTGGTACTTAGTATGAATGGTACTATGGGATGCCATTCCTACATTGCACAAGTATAACTTAGGGTTACTTAAGATGATGCTTCTAATGTGTTATAATGACTTATATGATGATATGCTTGTATCCTATGCCTTTTATACTGAAGTTCATGATGTTTATCAAAATTGACATATGGCATTGTTTTTAACCAAAATGTCCTTTTTAAGCATGATTTTGGCATGGCTATCATACTTAGTACATTTTTGTGTGCTAACCCATATTTCTTCTGTTTTTCTACAAAGTGTAGGTTCCAGATCTTAAACTGACTTCTAGTATTCGAAGCTTGGATTGATTCTGTCCAAAGCTAGTGGTGAGTCCTCATAGTTTGAGGACAAGAGTTCTCATTTTAGTTTTCTTTTACGTCATTTTACGTTTCGGCCTATGTTAAAGGGTTGTGACCCTATTTTTGATTCTAAATTTGTATTAGATGGCCATGTGAGACAGTGTTAGACTTTCACTGTTTTTAAATAAAGACTTCGATCGTATGGATTTAAAGATTTTCATATTCAGTACCATTTTCTTATGTCTTATGTTATGAATGCTATGAGGCTTGTGTGAGGCTCTTCGGAGTCTTGTACGTTGTGTTACATTCAGGGAGTAGGATTGGGTCGTGACAAATATGGTATTAGAGCACAAGATGTTGGGATGGTTTTTAGGATTGATGTCTCACAAGCCAGGTCTAGTAGAGTCTTGTTCATCAGTGTGAAGCACGCCAAATTTATGAATAAGAGGCTATAAGACGTTAGGAAACTACACTTCTTTCATTAATCATTCCATCGTGGCTTAGAGTTTTAACTCTATGAAGTCCTTTTCCTAACCCTTCTCTTGTTTTTATAGGATATGAATATAAGAAGGGCGACTGCAAGAAGGATTGTAGAGGAGATCGTCAATGAGGGAGTTCCTCCACAAAGTCCTCCAGTTCTTCTGGTAACCAAGTTTATATTGATCCTCCGGCCATGTCGAATGAGGAAGTTAGGTCGGCTCTTCTAATGTTGGCTCAAGCCATAACTACTGAAGCCAAAGCTATGACGGCTCAAGACAATAGGGGTGTTGAGACTGATGTGAACCCTAATGTGAGCACTATGGCTTTTATATTGAGGGATTTTGTCAGAATGAACCCCCCGGTGTTTCTTGGTTCAAAGATGGGAGAGGATCCCCAAGAGTTTGTGGATGAGGTGTATAAGGTAGTTGAGTCTATAGGGGTGACTTCGGTAGAAAAAGCGGAGCTAGCAACTTACCAATTGAAATATGTTGCTCAAGTTTGGTTTACTCAGTCGAAGAGCAATAGGCCGGTAGGAGTGGGTTCCATAGGTTAGGAGGTGTTTAAGAGTGCATTCCTTGATAGGTTCTTTCCCCGTGAGAAGAAGGATGTCAAGATGGAACAATTTATCAACCTTAGGCAAGGTAGCATAAATGTTCAAGAGTATTCTTTGAAATTTACCGTATTGTCTAAGTATGCTCCATCTTCGATGTCGAATCAAATGGATGAGATGAGTATATTTGTGATGGGTGTGTCCGACCTAGTTGAGGAAGAATACCGTACGGCAATGCTCCATGATGATATGAATATCTCTAGGCTAATGGTGTTTGCTCAACAAATTAAGGAGTCCAAACTTAAGAGAAAGAATAGGGAGATGAAGAGAGCCAGGTCCGATGAGCAAGATCAACCAAGGTTCAAAAAGATAGTTGCTAACCAAGATTCTTCAAGCACTCCTAGGGTTAACCAAGAGAAAGGTAGTGGACCTCCATTTACTAAACCTACTTGCACCAATTGTAGAAAGAAGCATCATGGGAAGTGCCTAGCCAACACAAATGGGTGTTATGGTTGTGGAAAGAGTGATCATCAAGTAAAAGATTGCCCTACACTCTCAGCAAAATGATGAGTTGCCAAACAAGCTTCTCCTAATGGTAAGGTTCCTAATCGTCCAAATTATGGTCGTTTCTATGCACTCCGATCTAGAGAGGACAAAGTAGCCCTTACGAATAAAGGCACCGGTATATTGATAGTTCCTTAAAGTTGTGAATGTTTTTTTAAGGTCCCTATGTTGTTTTCATGTTAGCCTTAGTATGAGTTTACTCCCAAGGGGGAGATGGTATTGTTGGATAGTAAGGTTGTTGAGAGTTCCGATATCCTTATCTCTTTCTTCTATTCCTATTCAAGCCCAAGACAACGAGTTCCTTGTGGCTTGTTTCATGTTTTGGAGTCACGTGTGATTATTTGTTTCCATGGTCTCCTTATGTTATGCATATTCTTGATGAATTCAGTTTTAATGAGAAAATGAATTTTTATGAATTTATTCCTCATGTTGATGTGCATTTAGTATGAATTACCTTTATACCTCATGAGGTGAATTATTGAACATGCTTAAATGTGCTTTTGAGAATGTAAGTTTAGCACCGAGTGGATATGGTAAGATGGAAGCTCTCCTCATGTTAGGCTGGGTTTCAATGAACATCTTTCTTATCCCAAAACTATGTTCCCACATAGTTTATTAGCTAGTGGATCCACCTAAGCTAAAATGATACCGGTCCTATCTTAGTTTAGTAGACCAACCCTTTACAGTGTTGGATAGACAACGTATTCCATGGTTTGCTCACATGGTCTATGTCGGTTAATGCTTATTCCTATTTTGTGAGTTACGTGCTATGGTAACTCAAGAGGTTCTATGATGTGTGGATGGTAGTATAAGATGCCATTCATGCATTGCACGAGTAGGCTTTAAGTGGGCTTTGGTGTTTTTCTATAATGTCCTAATTTCTAATGAAATGAATGTGCTCATAATGATGCTAATGAGAATGCTGACTTAAAGGCTTAATGAAATGATGAATGCTTTACTTGGAAATGTTATTATGAGTTACTTTCCTTGTCATGACTTATTGAATGAGAATGTTCCTTATTCATGTGTATTGACTAAAGATGATAATGAAGAATGGTAAGTACATCTATGGTGGCCTCAAAGTTGTACTTAGTATGAATGGTAGTATGGGATGCCATTCCTACATTGCACAAGTATAGCATAGGGTTACTTAACTTGATGGTTCTAATGTGTTATAATGACTTATATGATGATATACATGTATCCTATGCCTTTTATACTAAAGTTCATGATGTTTCTCAAAAGTGGCATGTATCATGGTTTTTAACCAAAATGCCCCTTTTAAGCATGATTTTGGCATGGCTATCATACTTAGTACATTTTTGTGTGCTAACTCATATTTCTTCTATTTTTCTACAAAGTGTAGGTTTCAGATCTTAAAGTGACTTCTAGTTTTCAATGCTTTGATTGATTCTCTCCCAAGCTAGTGGTTAGTCCTCATGATTCAAGGATGAGTGTTATCATTTTAGTTTTCTTTTATGTCATTTTACTTTTTGGAGTATGTTGAAGCGCGGTTACCCTATTTTTGATTCTAAAGTTGTATTAGATGGTCATGTGAGACAATGTTAGACTTATGCTGTTTTTAAATAAAGACTTCGATTGTATGGAATTAATGATTTTTAAATTCCGTACCATTCTCTTATATCTTATGTTATGAATGCTATAATGCTTGTATGAGGCTCTTCGGAGTCTTGTACGTCGTGTTACATTCGGGATGTAGGCTCGGGTCGTGACAATCCATGGATAGAATTCATCCATGGATCCGCTTCAAAATCCCAAATTTCAAAGATAGAAATCCCCAAAAAGCTAGAGTTTGTTTCCAATGTCATGGGTTCCTTTCAAAAATGATTCTAATGCTTGAATTACTTTATATTATGATTGAATTGATCATTTATTATAGTTTTTATGTTGAAATCTGCAAGAACCCATGGAATCCCCTTATTCCAAAATTATTATCTTGTGATGTGGGTTTATGGGTTAAAGAAGGATATTATGAGATTATGCTTGTAGTAATTGGGTTATTTGAATTATGTTAATATGCATTTCTAATGTAGTGAATTACATATTTGTTTATTTAGTATGATCTTTGATCCTTTAAAGGACAAATTATGATATTATGCATTTTGATGTAGTCTTTGTATATGCTTTAAGAACACTTTGAGAATGAAGTGAATATGATTATGATCTAGTTATCGTGTTGTTGAAAGGTTGTTCTCATGTACACACTTATGTATGATTATGATATGATGTGAAATATTTTCTCACAATATGATGATTCTAGGGTTGAAAGGCTTTCTTACCTATAGAATCTATATGAAGACATAGATGTTGAAAGGTTATTCTCACGCTTGATCTATGAGTTATGTTAAGAATTATATTGGATTGAGTGTCTATAACTTCTTCCATGAATATGAACTTAAATAAAGAATTAGTATGAACTCCGTGGGATTAATGCTTAGGATCGAGTGGATATTGATATGAGATGGGAGCCCTCACGATAGTTGAGGCCAAATTTTTAGAAGAAATCTCTTGAGATGGATGCCCTCATGATAGTAGAGGATGGGTATCTAGTAACACTATCCTTATCCCATAAACTAAGTACTCCCAGAGGTTATTTAGATAATGGATCCACCTAAGCTAAGAGTATGGTTCTAGCTTAGGTAAGTAGGACAACCCTTTTCGGTGAGGGTAACCCCGGATTCCATGTTAAGATCACGTGGTCTGTCGGTTAAGGATTATTCCCATAAAAATAAGAACATGAATATTAATTATGAATTATGGTTACTCAAGAAGATTTTATATGAGATTCAAAGATCTTAACGGTAATGAATATGGATATAGGCTTAAAGAGGTTTACTTAGCATGTGTGAGATTTATGGGGTCTAATTCATGAATTGCACAAGTATGGTTGAGGGTATTTATGAAGTGTTTCTCATATATTATAATGATCTGTCTATTAACTACACTTATGACTTATGCTTTTCCACTAACTTCATGATGATGTTCAAACTTAGTAAATTGCAGTCATTCAAATAAAATGTCCCTTTTAACATGTCTTCAATATTTTTATGCATGACTATTATACATAGTTCATTTTTGTACTAACGCCTACGTTTCCTACATTTTCCCCAAGTGCAGGGTCTGGTCCTCAAGGTAATCATCATTGTGGCTAAATCTGAAACTTAATTATTCTCCTACCTTGTTGGTAAGTCCTCATGATTCGATGACGAATGTTATTGATGAGTCCGGGATTTTGACTCATTTATGGCTTTGTTTTGATGAATTTAGTATCCCCAAATGTTTGATTTATACTATGAAATGATCTGAAAACCTTGATTCTTAGGCATGTGGATAGAGGAGTAAAGAAAGGACACTAATAGAAAAAAAGAAAGAAAACAAGCTGAAGAGAGGGAGCAAGGCAAGCCTGACAATCGCCAAGAGCACTCGGCGAATCACCAAGCTGCCCCTTGACTGCCTAACTTTATCATACACTGTGCCTAAAATGAGAGAAATATGGGTGAATAGTGTTCTATATGGTTGAAGAAAGATTGTATCACCGAACGCACTAAACGAGACAAAGATGAACTTGATTTGGCAAGCCAAAGGACTAAAGGGCCGATCGCGGAAGTGATCGGTGACCCCAATTTAGACCGGTTAAAGTTACAATGATTTATGGATGAAAACATGAAGAAAGAAGGCGATGGACAAGGCTGATCGATGAGTCGCCGACTGGTCAGCGACGCTTGACTTACCTAGCCGATCTACCCCAAAAAGCCACATCTTAGATCAGTATAAACTGATTTTTCTAAGAGATAGAAGGAATCCAGTCATTGTGGAACGAAATAGAGATAACAAAAACACTATTCTTCTTGATTTTAAGCAATTTTGGCAAACAATTTCAATTGGGTATTGTAATAGAAAAAGATATTATTCATTTTAGAACCTTGATTTTCAATACCCAGTTATGGAGCATGTATTACGTACTGAATTTCTTTCTTTTATGATGATTAGCTATAACCCCAATCTTGGGAGTTTTACAATGTGATTAATTGTTAATTTGGCTTGATGGATGTTAGTTATTTTCAATTTTAGTGCTAATTTGAAGTGGGTCTGACGTATCGTTGTGGTTTAACTACTCTATTGTATGTTTATTTCAATATAATATAGTGTTTTATGCCTGCTTGAGAAATAAGTGTAAGGATAGAGTGATAAGTTGGCACTCATAGTTAGTGGATCACGATGGATTCAACTCGAGAGAGTGAATCCTAAGACACATTCTATGTAACCAGCTCGAGAGAGTGGATGTAGCGAGGTTGTGGGCTTGTCTTTTTGTTTAGCACATTCATTTTCGAGATAACCCAATTGAAATGTGGTAGTTGTTCGAGGGAGAAGTACCTTATCTAAAGTTCATCATACCCATGAAGAGTTAGCACTTTTGGTTAGCAATTTGAACCCATTAAGTTGAGTTAGCAATTGTTTGGTCAATCCCCCAAGTATTTTTTCTCCTATTTTATTGTTCCTAGTTAATTGTTGCAGGTGCTTGCTGATCTAAAAACCCCTTACCCTGACATTGATATTACCCTTCAAATTTTATTAATAGTTTCTGACAGTCTCTATTCCTTGAGCTATAATAATAACTATTGTTACTTCATATTTGAATTAAAAAAGAACTACTCTCTGTTGGATCAACCCCAACTCTTTTGTTGGGTTTATACTATTTAACAATTGTCTACACCTAGTATCAGATGAGATGCAGTTGATACATTAATCAAAATGGCACTGCTGCTGGGAAGTGGTGTTGTTTAGAATTCTCTTATCGAAGTTTAATATATGATATTATTGGGTGTAGTTGAATCAATTTGATTTGTTTTGTGTTTGTGTTGGTTGTGTTGAACAGAACATGAAATGAGTGAAGCAAAGATTAAAGGTAGCCAAGTGGGCCACCAAGGTGATATTGATTATCTTAATAGTGTGCATAGGCCAATCCAATTGGGTGGAAGTGGTGCAATCTTTCTACCGTCAACCGAAGAGAATGCTATATTCCATGTTACTAGCACAACTCTCCATCTCCTTCAAATGAAGGGAATCTATGGAGGGTTGAATCACGAAGACCTACATGAGCATATGTGGAGTTTCATAGATGTTTGTGGTTCGTTCTAATTCAAGAATGTATCACAAGAATCAGTTTGTATCAGGTTATTCCCACTATCTCTGATAGGTGAAGCTAGCAAATGGCTGGCTGAGTTACTGAATAATTCCATCACATCTTGGGATAAGCTTACCATAGCATTCAATGTGAGGTTATTTCCCCCCGTTGAGGATGATGAAACTCAGAGACAACATTCAAGGTTTCAAGCAATTGGAAGGTGAACCCATCCACGAAATGTGGGTGAGGTTTAAGAAACTACTACTCCAATACCCGACTCATAGACTTCCAAACAATGTGCTGCTACAATACTTCTATAGAAGTCTTGATTAGGTAAATAAAGGAGTAGAAAATCAATTAGTTTGAAGTGGAATAATGTTGCAATCACTTGAGGTGGCTTCGTTTCTTCTTGATGACATGACGAAAAAAAATCAAACATGGTACAGTCAAGAAGATCAAGTTTAACCTTTTTACTTTAAGAGGACTCAAGAACAACGTGATAAAGAAAGAGAAAGGGATGATAGCATCAACAAATTTTATCCCAAATAGAGCTACTACAAAAACAAGTGCTAGAAAATATGGACAAACCTAAAGGAGCAAGGGGAGTTTTATAGTTGAGGAGGGTTCTTCCTTGAGCTACTTAAGGCCGGGGGAGAATCAAGGTTGGAACTTTCATATAGTTGATAAAGGTTTCCACCCACACTACTTGCAGCGGGTGGGAATCAAGGTTGGAACTCTCACAAATAAGAAGATCGGAAGAAGATATTATCATGAATGGGACGAACAAAGTGACTCTTGGGAAAGAGAAGATGATCATGAAGAGGATCACACATAATTGAGTGATAGCCCAAAGTCCAAGGGGAGTGCAAGTAGTCTGAGAGTGGATGATTTGTTGTCTCGCATCCTTGACCAAGTTGAGGGCTCGAACAACTTGTTAAAAGGGATGAAAGTTGACTTCTAGTCATTAATCAATAAAGTGAACTCTCATGCTGATGCAAGCAAACTACTTGAAGGCCAGCTGAGTCAACTTTCAGCACAATTGAGACCAAAAGTAATGGGGGAAAGTGAAACAGTGCACATGAAAACTTTGTTGGATGATGTTGATAGAAATCTAGCTTTGGTTACTCGAAGTGGAAATGTAGTGGTAGGTTATAAGAAGAGTAATGATAAAGCACAAACTCATGAAGAAGAAAAAGGTATTGAGGAAGAAGAGATTCCCATCGTACAAATCTTAGTCAAAGAGTTACGAAAAGATGCAGGAAAAACACCTCAATCCCAATATTTGTACAACCTCTGCCCAAAATAACTCCTCTATTTCCCCAACATCTCAAGAAGAAAATTGAGGATGAGAAGTTCCAAGAAATTATCGATTAATCTCCCACTAGTGGAAGCATTGTTGGAGATGCCGGGTTATGCCAAGTTCATGTAGGAGTTAGTCACAAAGAAAAGAAGCATGGACTTCAAAAAAATTAAACTCTCTCATAGTTGTAGTGCGATTATGACTAATGAGATCATTAAAAAGAAAGAAGATCCCGGAGCCTTCATCATTTCTTCACTATCGGTATGCTCCAATTTGCCAAAGCTCTTTGTGATTTAGGGAAAGTATAAATCAAATGTCGTACGCAATATATAAGCAACTTGGGTTGGGTGAATCGAAATCCACAACAATGAGGCTTGTAATGGTAGACTGATCAATCAAACACGCCATTAGGATACTCTATGATATCTAGGTAAAGTTTGACCAATTTATCTTTTCGGTTGATTTTGTCATCCTTGATTGCGAGATTGATATTGAAATTCCCATAATTTTGGAAAGACCATTTTTAACAACCGAGAGAGCATTACTAGATGTTGCATGTGGAGAATTGAAGATTCGGGTGAACAAAGAATTTATCACATTTAATGTGTGTAAATCAATGAAACATCCAAGTAATATTCATGTGGTTTCGACTATTGATGAAACAGTTGCTAGTGTGAGCCAGTTGATGTGTATGAGTGAGCAACTGGAGGCTGTGATTCAAAACTATGATCCAAGTAATATTCATGTGGTTTGAGAAGATACATCAAACATATTGGATGGACTATCGCTGACATTGTGGGCATTCCACCAAGCATTCACACTCACAAAGTTCAACTTGATAGCGAGTGTAAACCGAGTATCGAACATCAAAGAATATTGAACCCACCGATGCAAGAGGTTGTGAGAAAGTAGATAATAAAGTGGTTGGATACAGGTTTTATATACATGATTACGGATAGCAAATGGGTGAGTCTGGTACAATGTGTACCAAAAAAGCGAGGCATCAGAGTAGTCCTAAATGAAAAGGGGGAGCTTATTTTTATGAGATCGGTAACCGGATGGCGAGTATGCATGGACTAACTGAAGTTAATCTCTTGGACCAAAAAAATCACTATCCCATGCCTTTTATATATCAGATGCTTGATCGGCTTTTAGAGAGAGGATGATATTACTTTTTGAGTGCATATTCCGGGTATAATCAACTCTCTATTGCTCCGGAAGAGAAAGAGAAAACTACATTCACTTGTCTATATGGAACTTTTGCTTTCAAAAGGATGACGTTCGGGTTGTGTAATGATCCAACAACGTTTCAACGCTGCATGCTATCTATTTTTGCTGATACAGTAGAAGATTCAATGGAAGTCTTTATGGATGACTTCTCAGTTGTGAGTGATAACTTTTGAAGCATGTTTGGCATACTTGGGGAGGTCCTTCAATGATGTGTGGAGACAAATTTGGTCCTAAATTGGGAGAAATGCCATTTCATGGTCAGGGAAGGTATAGTTCTTGGTCCTAAAGTGTTACAAAAAGGGTTGAAAGTTGATCACGCAAAGATCGAAGTAATTGGGAAGCTATCACCACCAATCTCGGTGAAAGGTATTCGTAGTTTCTTGGGGCATGCTAGTTTTTACCGGAGGTTCATCAAACACTTTTCAAAAATTGCACACCTTTTGTGCAAACTTTTGGAAAAGTAAGTAAAATTCAACTTTGATGATGCATGTATGGTAGCCTTTAAGTACTTGAAAGAGAAATTGATCTCCACCCTGGTTATCATTAGTCCATATTGGTTGGCACCCTTTGAAGTGATATGTGATGCAAGTGGTAAGGCACTAGGTGTCTTGTTGGGGCAAAAATGCAACAAGTTATTCCTTCCCGTTTACTAGGCAAGTACAACCCTGAATGGTGCTCAGTGTAACTACACAGTTACGGAGGAAAAATTAGTTGTTATGGTATATGGCTTTGAGAAATTTGGGGCATACTTACTAGGCACCAAAGTGGTTGTTCACACTGATCACGCAGCTCTGCATTATTTGGTGGCAAAGAAAGATGCCAAGCCATGATTTATAAGATGGATGCTATTATTGCAAGAATTTGACTTTGAAATTAAAGACAAAAGAGGTTGTGAAAATGAGGTGGCTGACTATCAAGGTTATAGGGAAAGGAGAATGACGAGCTGGAGGTAGACATAAATGATTCAGTTCCCGATGAACAGGTATTCATGGTTACTCTAACACTAACTCCTTGGTATGTTGATTTTTCTAACTATGTAGTGTGTGGATTGATACAGGAAGAACTGAATTTCTATCAACAAAAGAGGTTCGTGATTGATGTCAAGAAATATTTTTGGGATGAACCGTACTTATTCGGAGAATATGCAGACCATATCATTAGGAGATGTGTGCCTGAAGAGGAATTCAATGAAATTCTCCATGATTGTCATGCTTTACAAGTTGGTGGTCATCATAGCGGTGTGCATACAACCGCTAAAATTCATCAAAGTGGTTACTACTTGTCATTCCTTTACAAAGATGTTCATGAATTTGTTAAGAAATGCATACAATGTGAAAAACAAGGTGGGGTGTCCAAAAGGCATGAGCTGCCTCTCAAGAATATTCTAAAGGTTTAGTTATTTGATCTTTGGGGAATAGATTGCATGTGTCACGACCCGAGCCTACACCCCATACGTAATACGACGTTCAAGACTCTAAAGAGCCTCATACAAGCCTTATAGAATTCATAACATAAGACATAAGAGAGATCAAGAGGGCATGGTACACTCATGAGGACCAAAGCTCTCCTCTTAATTTTAGAATAACAAAAGAACAGATCGAGAAGGACCAAGAGAGAGACCAAAACATGGCCAAAATGATGACCCAACTAGATATCTTGGCTAAAAATGTGAAGGGTATTTTTACAAAGAGTGTTAAGGTTGTGGGTGTTGGTGGAGTAAACCCTGATAAAGCACACTTTGAAGAGTTGTACAATGACGAAGTCAACTTCCTAGACAATCAAGGAGGAGGTTATCGTGCAAACTACCCAAGATCGTGTGGAAATCAAGGTTTGAATAGAGATGAGGGCTGGAGAGACCGTGATAGAGATTGGCGTGATCGTAACGCAACTTTGAAGGAAAGAGAAGGGGAGATGGATAGGTATGTTCCTCTCCATGAGCATAAAAAACCCAAGGAATCGGAGGGTGGTTGTACGCAAGTCATGCTCTCATGCATCCTTAACAAGGTTGAAAGGTCTGACAAACTGTCGAAAGAAATGAAACAGTATGTCTCGACTCTCAATCAGACGGGGACTTCTCACTAAGTCTCTATCAAGCAGCTGGAGACCGAAATGGGTCAAATTTTATCACATTTGAATCTAAGATAACAAAGGGGGTTGCCTAGTCACACAATGGCAAACCCCAAAAATGAAGCTTGAATGGGTACTTTCCTCATGCCACAACGTTAACTAAGGCGCTTCTTGGGAGGCAACCAAAGTTTTTAATGCTTTAAGTTTTGATTTTAAATAACAGGTGTTGATTGTGCAGGTTGAAAAGTGAAGTATGTTTGAAAATAGGAAGTGTGGCGAGCCAAAGGTCATGTCGGTGACTCGCTTAAGATGTCGGAAATCCCTACTTGGACCACCGTTGGACCCACTAAACCTGAAGTGGAAGTCTGTAAAACTCGGTTGTCTAATAGCTTAATTGGCGACTTATCGAACGAGTCAGCAAGCCCGATTTTGTCCGCCGTTTGAACCCCCAAAATGACTGGAGGTCCTGTAAAACTCAGTGAGGTAAAGTACCACTCGGTGCATCAGTTATTGGTTCAGCGTGGACAACTTACTCTGCCTAAAGGGTCGCGGATTGAAAGGTTTTCAAAGGCCAAATGGTTGAAAATTTCAAAATCTTTCATATTTTGTCATTTCTAACCCCGTTCACTCTCACCCAAACAATATATACTTCTTATTTTGGATATGTCATTCGCTTTTTGTATGTGATCTCGCGCTCGGAATTGGAATACTTTATCACCTAGATTTTCAAATTCTCAATTCGTCACACAAGTTGGTTTTCTGAACACCGTACTTTAATTTAGTAGTTAAACTAAAATGCAATAGGTAAATGTTTGTTGATATGCGTTGGGTAATTGCTTTATATCGTATTTTATGTGTCGAATTGCCCATAGTGTGTTTGAACCTGTGCCTAGATGCTTAAATAGATGATTTCCCATGTTTTGTGCATTAAAATTAGCCATAAATTGTTGGGTTGCTATTATTTTGTGTTGGGTATAGTTGGGTGAAATCTGATTAACCTCAAATTATGATAAATGACGTAATTTTCTCAACGATGAAGCGTTTGACGTCATTCTTAAGGGAAAAATTTGTCAAATGGGCAATTTTGGCCTAATCAGGGGAATTCTGATTACCCTGAAGGCATGTGTCATATGGGTGTGGTACTAATTCCATAGTTTATGCTTTTGATTTTGAATTTGGGGGCTGTGGGATTTACTTTGGGAAACATGGTTGTAAATAGGCACGTTGGGTCGTTTGGCAATATGTGTCAAGCTCGTCGAATGGTTCGGTGGTTTGCCAAAGTCCCCCTTTTATCGCCTTTAATTTCATGTTTTGATTTAAAAGAGTCTGTAACTATCGGCGGGAAGCCTGAGCTCACCGAGTTCACTTGCCGACTCACCGAAAGGTTCCTTTGATCGCCCTTTCTGTGCCCCTAACCCCTAAAATACACTGTATTATTCAGCGGGAAAGTCTAAGCTCGCCGATTGGTGTCGGTGATTCACCGAAGGTACCTGAGCATTGCCAACATCCCTTAATTCTGGAAATGTTTTAAGCTGGTCCTTTTGTTGAGCACGATTTCGCTCATCTAAGCAACTTCATGACTGGTTCGGCGAGTCTTACTGCAACATGATTTTTGCAATTTTCTTGAACGATTCCAAACACTTTTTGATGTGCTTTGAAGATATGGCTAGAACCAATTTGGATGAAAGTGGCATGCAGCCTCGTAAACGAGCAAGGGGTATTATGCTAAATGAGGGAGTAGTTGCTTCCACCACAAAAAGCATGAAAGCACCTCCGAAGGGAAGCAAAGGACAGGGTAAGGTGCCCGTAGTTGAGAGACAGGAGAACAAATCCGGCAGTGATAGGGAGTCCTTTGATTCACAGACTTCATTCTCTAAGCTTGAGGATGATCAATTGCTACAGACCTGGCAAGCAGAGATTCATGCAAAAACTTGCAAAGAGCAGGCTAGGATTTTACAGCCGACCCCTTCTGCTGCAGATTCATTGCCAGCTCCGGCACAGACGGTGGTTCCAGCACCACCAGTTAAGGGTCCTCCTCCCCAGCTACTCAATCGGTTAAAGGCCGAGGGGTTGAGGACCAGTCTAGAAGAAAAGAGGTTGTCCACATATGGTGTAGTGGACAGGTACCCAAATGTGTGGGACACTACCTACTTTCACAGGTTAGAGATCTTCACCAGGTCCCCTGGACCATACATTCTTACATGGGTCCAGGAGTTTTATACGGCTTACAATGAACGGGTACCAAAGGGAAAGAAAAAGGCCAGTGCCTTCAAATTGGTAGAGTCTATAATGGTCCAAGGGAGGATGGTAAGATGGTACAATGATGATATTAATGTTGTGTTTGATAAGCTACAGGTTGTGACCACGAGTACCAAAGGATGATTACTTCACAAACTCTAGATGACCTGAAGGGTTGACAAGCTTCCTCATTTCTAACACCACCCGAGGTGGATTGAGTCCGCAACACCTATTGAGAAAAAGGATCTAAACATATCAACTCGATATTGGTTTGGGTTCATCAGCAGCTCTATCATGCCGTCGCAGAATGAGACTATTCTCTAACACCCAAAGGCGGCCTGTCTCGGATCTCTCGAAGCCAGGATGAGTTTGAACTTGTGTTCATCAGCAGCTCTAACTGTCAAGATCTAACCTACGAGACCACGATTTATGGACTGTATGGTCCATCCTAGTCAATTGTGTATCATTGATCAGAGACCCTAAAATTGAGACTTAGACCTAGGAACCCAAAGCACGGGTCGTGGACCGACCCAAGGTTTGTAAGTCCCTTCTGTTATTTATGGCTTTTACAATTTCTATGTCCTTAATGACGGGCCCTGGTAGACGTACCGTGGTTTGACCCATAGACCATGGTTCATGATCAAAAAGTTGGAATTCTAGGCAACCAAACACGGACAATACCTACGGTCTGTGGTCCATTGCACAGGCCGTGGGTAGCCGACGTGGCTTGGCTGCGCCAGTTCCTTGAAAGTTGCTACATGCCCTTTTTAGATACGAGGTGGTATATTAGGGTTTAGTGTTTGGCGCCTAAGGTTAAAGGTTTAGGGTTTATGTTTTTTTAGTTTTTTAGGGTAATTTAAGGTTTATGGATTATGTTTGGGTTTAGTGTTTTTTAGATTTATAGTTTCATAGGGTTTAGGGCTTAGGGTTTTTTATGTTTACATGATTTTTAAAGGATTTATGGCTTTTTAGGTTTAGGATTTGTGAAGGTATTCCTTGGTTTTTTTAGGGTTCAGGGTTTCTTTGGATTTAGGGCTTCTCAAGGTTTAGGGATAGGGTTTATTAGAGTTTCTTCAGGTTAAGGGTTTCTTACATTTTCTTAGTGTTTATGGTTTTTTAGTTTTTAGGGTTTAGGGTTTAGAGTTTAGGGGTTCTCATGGTTTAAGGTTTATTGTTTCTAAGGGTTTATGGTTTAGGTCCTAAGGTTTAGGATTTAGGAATAAAAGTTTAGGGTTAGGTGCAAAGGTTAAAGGCTTAGATCCTAAGGTTTAAAATTTAAGTTTGATGTTTTGTTGTTTAGGTATTAATGTTTAGGCAATAAGGTTTAGGGTCTAGGATTTAAGGTTTAGTGTTTATTGTCTATGGTTTATGGTGTATGGTTTATGGTTTGGGGTTTAGGCCCTAAGGTTTATGGTTTAGGATTTTACGACATAGGGTTTATGTTATAGGTTTTAGGTTCTAATGTTTAGGGTTTTGGGATTATAGTTTAGAGGTTTGGACCTAAGGTTTAGGGTGTAGGATTTAGGCCATAAGGTTTAATGTTTTATGGTTTATGGTTTCCCCTTAACGTGTAGGGTTTAGGCCCTAAGGTTTATGGTTTAGGGTAAGGGTTTAGGCTCTAAAGGTTAGGTTTTAGGTTTTTCAGTTTAGGGTTTATTGTTTAGGTTTTAGGGTTTATGCCTTAAGAGTTTAGTCTCTAAGGATTAGGGTTTAGGGTTTATAATTAATGATTTAGGGTTAAGGCTCTAAATTTAGGGGTTCAAGTTTATTCTTTATGCTTATAAGTTCCGTCCTTAAGATTTAGGCTTCTACATTTAGGCTTTAAGGTTTACGGTTTATTGTTTTGGGTTTAGGGTTTTTTGGGGTTTAGGGATTTTAGGGTTTCTAAATATTTTTATTGTTTTTAGGGTTTGGGGTTTACGTTTTTTTTAGGGTAATATTTTTTTGGGTTTAGGGTTTAAATTTTTTAAGGGTATTAAGAAGGGTATTGCATAGTTCATTTCTAAGTACCCGAATTGTCAACAAGTCAAGGTAGAGTACTAGAGACCTGGTGGTATGGTTCAAAGTATAGATCTTACGAAATGGAAGTGGGAGATGATAAATATGGATTTCATTACTTGCTTACCCCGGTCTCAAAGACAGCATAATTTGATTTGGGTAATTGTAGATCCACTAACTAAATCAACCCATTTCTTACCGGTAAAGACTATTTTTAGAGTAGAGGATTATGCCAAATTATATATTTAAGAGATAGTAAGACTTCATGAAGCTCTGGTATCCATTATTTTAGATAGAGTGCGCAATTCACCGCACAATTTTGGAAGTCTTTCCATAAAGGTTTGCGTTCTAAGGTAAATTTGAGTACTGATTTTCATCCTCAGACTAATGGTAAAGTAGAGCATACAATTAATACTTTAGAGGATATGTTAATAACGTGTGTGACCAATTTCAAGGGTAATTGGGATGATCACTTACCTCTCATAGAGTTTGATTACAACAATAGTTATCACTCAATCATCCAGATGCACCCATATAATTCTCTTTATGGGAGATCATGTAGATATCCTATTGGGTGGTTTGAGTTTAGAGAGGATGGGTTGATAGGACTAGATTTTGTTCATCAAGGTATGGAGAAAGTGAAGACTATTAAAGAGAGGTTGAAAACAACACACGTCAAAAATCCTATACAGATGTTAGGAGAAGAGACTAAGAATTTGAGGTGAACAATTCGAAATCTTTTAAGGTCTCACACATGAAGGGTGTTAAGAAGTTCGACAAGAAGGGGGAGCTTAGTCCCCGGTATATTGTTTCCTATAGCATATCCAAGAGAATTGGCAATGTAGCTTATGGGAAGACCCTTATGGTGAATCACCGACATTATTCGGCGAGCACAGACTAGCCTACCAAAAATCACAGTGTGTTTTAGGGGTTAGAGGCACAGAAAAAGAGATCCAGGGAGACTTTCGGTGAGTCGCCGAGTGTACTCGGCCAACTCATGCTTCTCGCTGAATGTTACAGAACTAAAACCAACAAAACTGTGGAATTAAAGGCGATCGAGGGGGATTTCGGTGAACCACCTAGTGGTTCAGTGAGCTCGACTCATCTCGCCAAACTGCCCAATGATGAGTCCACAAATTGGACTTATTCAGGGTTTTATTTTGATAAAAAAAGTGTCCTTGAATGCCTATTTTGTCTAAATATCTGATGAAAACTCTTAAGTTTCAGGTATTTGAAGTTTTAGTGAAAGCATGGACACTTAGGCGCAAAAAGGAGCAAAAAGTCTGAAAATAACGACGAAGCTAAAGCCCGAGCATCACCAAGCACACTTGGAAATTTGCCGAAGGGATTTACTCCATCCTTTGTTCTAGTTCGCGAAGCCCTGAAGGAGAGGGATCAAAATGGCGATGTAAGGAGCAATTGGTGCTTCTCCGAATAGTTCCACGAAGCAGTACGATACCACCCAATGGTCCAGAACGTGAAGGTGCTGAAGGTAAGCATGAAACAGTGATGAGACAGACGAAGGGAGAGTCGTCGAAGTCATTCGTTCATATCGACTAACTTCGTCGAAAGATCCGCCAATGCTATTTTCTGAAGTCTATAAATACTGAAATGATTATTAATTTTAGAGAGTCAAAATTTTATTTTAATTTCCAGAATAGAATAGTACTTTTTGGATATTTTTTTTCTCAAGTTTGGAGAGGGTTTTCTGGGAGACTCGAAGAGAGAAGGATTTCATCTTCCCCAAGTTGGAAGTGGGTCTTTTCGATTCTTCTTCCTTTGATTAAATCAATGTTTAATTTCTTATACCCATTTGATTTTGCTATCATTTTATTGTATTTTGTTATATCTAGATGTTTGGCTAAAAACCCCTTTTCTTAAGGTGTGATTTAGCAAATACGTGTTGATATTATTGTTGGGTCTTGCTTGCTGATAGGTTAGATGTAGTTTAATGGTGATTTCACCTAGTGGTTGTGGTTTAATCTAAAGCGTTTGTAGTTTCAAATACAAAGCCACCCATGTGTTTTCGGCTTGCTCGAGAGGGAGGTCGCGAAACCTAGACCACTAGACTGATTGCTTAAGGAGTGGATCGACATGAGGTTCATCCCGAGAGGGTGAGCCGTAGACCCATATCCTAACACTCATCTCGAGAGAGTGAGTGGGGTAAGGCGTAGACTGGTCTTCATGAGGCAAATGGGTGTCCGAGAGGAATGAATTTGAAACGTGGTAAGTTTCCCGAGAGGAAACTTATTTCCATTTAAAGCCTAGCCTAGTAACTATTATTTGGTAAATTTCCTCTAAAAAAGCATGTACCCAACTACTTATCTAAACTTGTATTGCGGTCACACCCCAAGAACATTTCCCCATACTTGATTTTCTTGTTAATTTTCGCTATTATTACTAATTGTTACAAAATCCCCAGTTTGATATTTGATACTTTCGTGTCATCCACTTTAATTTACCATGTTTTTGTTCGTTAATGTCTTTAGCTACGACTAGTTAGAGCTTAATTTTATTTTTCTATCAATTCTCAAAACCACTCTGTTGGGACACGACCCCAACTCTTAGTTGGGTTACTATACTATCGACGATCGTAGACACTCATACCATAGGTTGTGTCGTTGGTCATGATAGCCATCAAAATAGCGCTGCTGCCGGGGAATGGTGTTATTTGAGAATTTTTAGATTAGTAGAAATTTTGTTCTTCTTAGTTGTGGCCTACTTACCTAATTTTTAGTTTTTTCTAGTTTGTCTGTGTGTTAAGGCAAGATAATGAATATACATGATGGGTATGGTGGACCAATGGAGCAGCTCACAGTAGAAGTAATGAGATTCAGAGATCACATCCTGAACATCAATCATCTAGGAGAAGAACCTTTTCATGAGTCCTGGCTGAGGTTTAAAACACTATTGATACAATGTCCAACTCATGAAATACCTGATTTAATTCTACTGGAATGCTCCTATAGGGGTCGAAGTCCCAAAAAGAGAGAGTTAATCGACCGACTTATGCCAGGCGATCGCGATAAATACTTCTATGAGACCGCATCTAAATTCCTTGACCTTGTGGCTAAAACCAACAAGGATACTGAGAAAGACCAGCATTTAATCATTTTGCTAGGTTAGATGAACAATTTGACCCAAAAGATCGAGGAACTGGAAGTGATGTAAAAAGAAAAGAGCAAATGCAGACTACCTACTGAGTAGGGTAGGTCAATGTACATTTAAAATAAACATATCAAAGATATGCTATTAACAATCCTTCAAAAGCTAAATGAGCAAGATAGAGTATTAGAGAATATTAGAGAAAATGTAGAAGTACTAAATCAGATGAACATTTCTCACTCTAGATCTATACAACTAATTGAAACTCTCTTGAGTCACATATTGCCTGATCTTCTCAAGGCACAAGACAAGGGGTGGCCAAATGATGTTTTGGCCAACTCTAATAGTGAAAGTTGCGTGCTTACCTGTGTTGTGCCACGAAGTTAACTAAGGCGCTGTTTGGGAGGCAACCCAAAACCCTTAACATTTTTGAGTCTGTTATTTTTGAAATAAAGGTATTTTGATTTTGTAGGAATAGAGCATACCCCTCACAATCGATTCTCACAAAAATCGCATCTACTTAGTATTTCCAGAATCTTTGTAAAATGTAAGTATTTTAGCTGTTTAAGTAGTGCTTGGATCTGTAATAACCTGCTGCTTAGCATCACAATCTTGATCTAATCTGCCTAAAAGGTTTGCTCTCCAAACCCTGCATTTAATTTTTGTATGGATGCTCTCATTTCAAGTAATATTTTTTCAATGTCGTGTGATGAGCTTTTCTGATGAATTTAGATTATTCTAAGCGCTAAGGCAAACTCGCTGAACCCTTCGGCGATTCACTAACCTATTCGGCAAATCATGCTAAAATTGTGTCTCTCGAAAACTAGATCTAGTTGTTCTGACTTCTTTCGAATTCTTTGCAGAAATGGCTAAATCTAAAGTTGCAGGAAGAAGCAAGCCACCCCAAGTTAGAACAATAGGGATTACAATGAGCAGGGATGCAGATACATTCAGAAGCAAAGTTGCTAAACTTTCCAAGACTTGTGAGAAAGAAAAAGGCAAACACAAGGCTTTTGAATTATCAGACAGGACTGAGCGGCGAGTTAAGAGGCAAAATGATTCACCAGGGCCAGGGCCCCCAACATACAATCACTGCACTTCCAATTCTAGCGCTGACAGTGGTATTAACACCTCTCGTACAAGGCCCTCAGTCAAAATCAAATCGAGAAAAGGCAGAGGTGTTGAGGACAATTCTGGAAGAAAAGTGTCTGTCCAAAAATGGGGTTATAGATAGATGCCCAGAGATAATGGAGTGTCTGAGTCACCACAAGTTCAAAATCTTCACTAAACCCCGTGGCCCTTATATTCCAAACTAGGTAGGAGAGTTCTAAAGTGCATATAGTGCAATAATACACTAGCAAAAACAACTAGCAGCAGCCTTCAGAGAACTTAGCTATGTGGTTGTCAGAGGAAGGAGAGTGAAGTGTGATAATGCGGAAATCAACGCAGTCTTGACAAATATTGGGGATCACTACTAGTATCTCATTAGAACAAAGAAGTTGGAAGAGATGAAATAGTGGTTAACCCCACTAATTGCAGATGAAACTCCACAGTTGGCAGCGGAAGGACTTTCGATTGAAAAGAAAGAACTAAACATAGCCGCAAGGTTCTGGTTCAGTTTTATAAGTAGCACAATTATGCCATCCCAAAATGAGTCGATCCTTCGCCTTGCCAATGTAGCCTACCTGGGTTGCATCATAGAGAATACTGAGATAAACTTGGGTACCATCATTGCTTTAGAGATACTCATGCGTGCAAGATAGAGCCGAACCTCACTTCCACTTCCAGTCTTGATCACAAAATTGTGAAAACGAGCCCAGGTGCCTCGGGATATCAGGAAGGACATAAAAGTGATACCCATAGCCTCTACTGATATCCATAGGATCAAATAATAGTATCTGAAGGAAAAGGCAGAAATAAATAAAGCCAGCATCAATAAAGATAGTAAACACAGAATAACCACATGCACAAATACATCTGTCTACTCCGACCATTGGACCTTCAGATATATACATTTCCACTATTACTCACTCTGATCCTCCAAGTTCTTCTGTTGCTTCATGATCACCAAAACCTACCATTGTTGCTGCAGATTCCTGACTTTCACTCACCCGGGCGTCTCTACTCCAGATGGGACAACTGGCTGTTTTTGCCGATCGTCGAGCTGTGAACCTAGAGGCCTCTATTCCAGACATGATCGGATTGCCTTGACTGATGCTGTGACACCTTTGAGCACTACCATTGATGCCCTAGCAGCAATAATAGCAGTGTGCGAGCATAACCAAGGGTCCACAGAGGTATCTATGGTCTTTGGAACAGTAGAGACTCCAGATATGCCCGAAGTACTTCTGATCACAACACGGCATGGAAGGGAGCATATAGCCGATCCTGAACCAAAGGCAGAAATTGACGAAGAAATATTTGAGAAACTTACAGCTGACGACATAGCCGAGACTGAAGAAATCATGATAAATGCTGCTGTGAGAGCTTCTTTAGCAAAGTCTCCTGCTGCGGGATCCAGTGGGCTAGTTCTTCTGGTGATCATTCATGATACTGATGCCCAGATAGATGGAGCGACAGATTAGCTAGAGTCACCTCTTTACCTCCCTCTTTGTCTTTCTTATTTTGCCTCTCGAATTCTTATTACTTGCATTTGAGGACAAATTGCTTTTTTTTTAATTTGTGGTGGGGTGTGGCCGGCCCACACTTTAGTGTGTTGTTTATGATTCGTGTTTTGGTGTTCATTTGAGTTATGTGTTTTTAAATTGTGTTTTTGAAAAAACTGCCTAGCGATTGTTTTATCTTTGTGGCTTCGCTTATTCTTAATTGAAAACGATTTTTGACCCTTTCAAAAAAATTTAAATTTTTGCACATTTTTGCCACCCCTCGTGAGTTGAATGTGGCTGTTCTTTTGCAAAAAATTAGGTCTCAGTTTCGATCAATACCGATGACTTGAAGAGTGCTCTCAATTGAATGAACATGAATGTATGGCTACAATGAGGCCAAATGAAGTTGCATAGACAATATGTTAACTCTTTGCATCTCTTTGTGATTAGCCATTTATCGAATTGATTCTCTTGTTATGACCATTCCACACTAGTGAAAGTGTGTAGTCTTGCTTAACTTAAGTGTCGATGCCTTGTGTGATTAGCTTGCCTTGAACCATGTATGAATAAACGTAGAATTTGCCCTGTTAGTCTAATTGATTTAGAAAGGTGTCCTCTTGAAATGATCTTAGGCAACTTTAAAGAGTGTGAAACAAATTTGACATATACTGCTTTTGTGGCCAACCTGTGAGTGTGTGAAACTCTTTTGAACACCCTTTGAGCCTTACCTTTCTTTGGAAGAACCTTGATGAACCCTAGACCTCACTTGACCCACTACCTATAATCCGCTTAATTTATGGATTAGTGAATAGCCAACTTAGGCAAAAAGCCTAAGTTGGAGGTGTAGTGAAGAGGAAAAGGAGAAATCAAGAAGTGCAGGAAACGTTCCCCTTAACCCATGGTGTTGCAGAACAACGGAAACCCCTTCAATCTCTAAAAAAAAAAACTATGGAATAAATACAAAAGCAATCGGGTTTCCAAGCAATCCATGAAGGTGAATAAATAGGTGACTTAGAAGCATTAGAAACATAATTGATACATGAGGAGAAGGAAATGCCTTGAGAATACCACATCCCACGAGGAAGTAGCCATTGAGCCTAAATGACCATACCTTTGCACTCTTCCGCATTACAAGACTTAGAAAGACCTTTTTGATCTTGAGTAAACCGAATCGAATTAATTGGAAAATAAGGGCAAACCTATGGGTAAAAACATGCATTGTGTTCCTCTTTTTGAGTGTGAGCGTTACATCTGATTCCTGATGTTGAATTGATTAACCTTTGTGTGTGAATATGGAATCATTCTTCATGTAAGGGCATTTAGATACTTTTTGTCGAGCTTGAACTTGCACAAGTAGCAAGTATTATGAGCACGAGAATCTCTGGTAATGGTGTGTCACAACTTGAATCTTTGAGTACACAGTTGATCTTTGCATAAGTAATTTGAATCTTGTTGTGTATGTTCATGATTGAGTTTTTTGTAGCACTGCTTGAGACACCCTTTTTGAATGGCTGAACTTGAGTTTGCTTGAGGACAAGCAAAAGTTTAAGTTGGGGGTGTTGATGAATCCACAAATTGGACTCATTTAGGGCTTTATTTTGATAAAAATAGTGTCCTCGAATGCTTATTTTGTCTAAATATCTTATGAAAACTCTTAAGATTCAGGTATTTGAAGTTTTAGTGAAAGCATGGACACTTAGGTGCAAAAAGAAACAAAAAGGTTGAAAAGAACGACGAAGCTGAAGCCCGAGCATTGCCAAGCACACTTGGCGATTTGCCGAAGGGATTTACTCCGCCCTTTGTTCCAGTACGCAAAGCCCTGAAGGAGAGGGATCAAAAAGGCAATGTAATGACACATGCTGTCAACATATCTTCAAAAGTTTAGATAGTTCGCTCTGCTTGCCCATCGGTTTGTGAGTGAAAAGTCATGCTAAGCTTAACTTTATTGCCAAGACCCATTTGGAAAGACTTCCAAAACTGAGCAGTAGATTGAGTACCTTTATCGGTGATAAAGGACAAGGGCAGTTCATGCAAAATTACCATTTCCCTCAAATACAACTTAGCATAATCTTCCGCAAAATAAGAAAATTAGACGAGAATGAAAATGGGTAAATTTCGTCATTCTGTCATCTATAACCTTAATTGAATCATATTGTCACCGAGTATGAGGCAACCTTACTATGAAATCCATAGTCAAACCATTCCACTTCCAAGTAGGAATAATAATGTCTTAGCAAAACCCTCCCGGTTTCTGATGCTCAATTTTTACTTGTTGGAAATTTAGACTCTTAAGTGCAAATCCCCCAATATCCTTCGTCATCCCATTCCAGCAATAGGTCTCCTACTAGTCACGATACATCTTGGTGGTTCCTGGGTCAATGGAATATGGAGAACTATGAGCTTATGCCATGATATGTTACCTTAATTCATCAATATTTGGAACATACACACAACCTTGATATCTAAGTACACCATCTCTCCTTATGAGAAAGCCTCAATGGACTATCTAAGTACCGCTCCTTTCAATTCTACCAAAATTGTATCAAGACCTTGCTTTACCTTCACATCCCTCACAAAATATTATTCTGACCCATTCTGAAGCATAACACCATCTTTGGTGGAATCATCTAATTAAACATCCAATCGGGCCAATATATATACATCTCGTACCAATTGCTTCTTATCTTCTTCTATATGGGCAACACTAACCATTGATAATCGGCTAAGAGAATTCACTACTACAATCGCCGTACCGCGTTGAGAGGAACACTCATATCATAATCTGTCAATAACTCAAGCTATCTTCTTTGACGAAGATTCAGATCTTTCTGATTAAATACATATTATGGACTCTTGTGGTTAGTAAACACATAGACATGCACACCATATAAATAAAGCCTCCAAATATTTAACAGAAAAACCACCGCCGCTATTTCAAGATCATGTGTAGGATAATTCTTGTCATGAACCTTCAATTTCCTTGAAGAATAGGAAATAACCTTCCCATTTTTCATAAGTACACATCCTAATCCAATTCTTGAGGAATTACAATAAACAACAAAACCATCCATCCCTTCCGATAAAGTCAACACAATAGTCGAAGGAAGTCTATCTTTGTACTCTTGAAAAATCTTCTCATATGATTTGGACCATATGAAATTTACCTTCTTTTGAGTCAAAACGGTAAATGGAGAGGCAATTAAAGAAAACTCCTCAACATATCTTTGGTATTAACCGACTAAACCTAAGATACTTCTAATATCAAAAGGAGTTAGACGTCTAGGCAAAATCTTGACCGCATCCGTCTCCTTTAGATCTACCTCAATATCCTTACGAGTAACAATATGACCCAGAAAAGCTACGGACTTTATCCAAAACTCACACTTGCTAAACTTTGCAAAGAGTTGTTGGTCCTTGAGAATTTGCTACAGAATCCTCAAATGAATGGTGTGATCATTCATGCTTCTCGAATAAATCAATATATCATCAATGAACACAATTAAGAACATATCAAGGTATTTTCTAAACACCCTATTCATCAAATCCATAAAATCCTCTGGAGCATTATTCAAGCCAAACAACATCACATAGAACTCATAATTACCATATCAAGTTCTAAATGTCATCTTCGGAATATCATTACTCATCACCCTTAATTGGTGATAACCCGACCTAAGATCAATCTTAGAGAAGTAACTAGCACCTTGGAGTTGGTCAAATAAATCATCTACCCTTAGAAAATAATACTTATTCTTAATGGTCACCTTGTTCAATAGATGATAATCAATACACATTCGGAATGAACCATCTTTCTTCTTAAAAATTAAACTCAAGCACCCCATGGAGAGATACACGGTCAGATGAAACCATTATCCATAAAATCTTTCAATTGTTCCTTTAATTCCTTAAGTTCTACCTGAGTCATTCTATAAGGAGGAATAAAAATAGGTTGCGTATCTGGAAGAAGGTCAATACCAAAATTTATTTCCCTTTCTAGAGGAATATCGGACAAACCATCTCGGAACACTTTCAGATACTCATTAACAATAGGTACCATCTCAAGAGAAGGGGTTTTGGAATCCATATCCTTCACCCTAAGTAGATGGTACACACAACCCTCAAAAATCATCCTCCTAGTTTTAAGACAAGAGATAAACTGACTCTTAGGCATATAATTTCCCCCCTTCCTTTCTTGGACAAGCTCATTTGGGAATTGAAATTTGACTACACGGGTTCTATAATCAATAGAAACATAACAAGAGTGCAACCAATCCATCCCAAGGATGACATCTCAATCTAACATATAAAGCACTACCGGTAAACAATAGTACCTCTATGGGATATTAGATGAGACACTTTCTAAAAACCCTCTTAGCCAACATAGAATCACCAACAAGAGTAGAGAGAGAAAAATGATCTAATAACACATAGGGGAGCACAAATATCTCGTAGCCACATATGTTCTCACAAAAGATAACGTAGCACCATGATCATGTAAAGCATACACATCAAGTTGAAAGACTTTCAACATAGCGGTAACCACATCGGGAGAACCCTCTTGTTCATCACGAGTATGAAGTGCATAATACTTATTTTGCTTGGGAGCACTAGTACCCGAACCAGTTTGACCGGATGAAGGATATGGTTGAGCCCTACAACGACTATCTCCCTTATTCGTAGAGACTAAAGGACAATCTTTTATCTTGTGGTCCATATTTCCACAACAAAACAAGCATTGGAACCCGCTAGACATTTACCACTTAAAACAATCCAGCAAAGAAGTCCCATTAACACGTCCTTGAGGTTTAGGGCTAGACAACCCTCTTTGTTTAACTTACGAGTATTAGAATAAACTTTCTCGAAACACCTTCGTCCATACTTAGTACGACCATGTCCATCGGACCTTGCATAAGAGAAGTTACCATCACCGGTTCTGGACCTCTTGTTCCCCCAGACCTCTCTTTAATTTTCTCCTCTTCAATATGTTGGGAATTAGTCATAAGAAGAGCATTATCCATATCATGAACAAGCATAGTCGTACGACACCCTTTCACTACTATATCGAACACACACGAAATGAAATTTCTCATCCTTGCCATATAGTCGACAAGCTTAGAATCAGCATACTTGGACAATTTAGTGAACCTTAAAGCATATTCCTTGACACTCATATTTCCTTAGAAGATATTAATAAACTCATGCCCTTTTGACTCACTAATCTCAAGAGGAAATAACCTATCAATAAAATCTCACTAAAACATTTTCCAGTTAAGGGGACCCGCATCTACCGGTCTTGCTTCCTTCGATTGGTGAACCCAAATTCGACCCACGCCCTTTACTTTATAAGCGGGCAATTCCGCCTTTTCCATTGGAGTCACTCCCATAATAGACACAATCTTGTAAACCTCATCAATATACCTTTGTGGATCTTCATCAACCTTCGAACCATAGAATTCCAGAGCATTCATCCTTGTGAAGTTCCTCACTTTAGATGCCGTTGTACCCACATTTAGGTTCATGGGGTTTACAACTTCCCTATTGGCTTGGGCCATCATGCCTTAAGACAACACTTGAAAAGTCGTCCTCACTTCTGCATTAGTCACTTGTTCGGCTAAAAGGTCAATTGAAGCTTGAGGATATTGATGAGGATATACTTGACAAATCTCTTCTCCCTCAGTCCTTCTAGAAAAAGCTCTTCAAGTTGTCATATCATGTAGACCATCAGATAATGATTTGAAGAGAGACCTTATAGAGTTAAACTATATCGCACGTCTTAGAGTCATGAATAAATAAAGTTTCGTAATCATCTTGTACCCTCTCATTCATAAATGTGGCACGCTTCACACTCATGAACAAGACTCTACTAGACGTAGTTTTGAGACATCCTAGAACCATTCTAAACCTTGTGCTTTGATTACCAAGTTTGTCACAACTCAGGGTTACACCCTACACGTAATATGGAATACAAGACCCTGAGAGGACTCATTTAAGCCATTTAGATTTCATAGTCAAGATAATAGAAATACGATAAAATATAAATCCATTTTCAATAAAATCAAAGTTCTATAAAACGAAGAAGAATTCTCATACAACTTGTCTCTAAACCATCTAAGACAAAGAGTCATTGGGACACAACCCATACTATAATATTCAAAACATAAAATGAGTGAACATAAGGAAATGATGGGAAAATCCTCGAATGTCTATGAGGACTCAACAATCTTCACGTCTTTCCTCTACTAAGATACTAGACACGAAAATTAAAGTCGGGAACACCGGAACCTACATTTTGATAAGAAATGTAGGCAAGCGTATAAGTTAGTACAAGAATGTACTAAATATGATATCTTGCATAAACATCAACACAAGCTTAAGAGTTTGATATCATAAAAACATGTATTCTACTCAATTAAAGCATAAAAAATCATTACCCAATTAATTGGGTCAACATTCATCAATACCCACAATATTAGAAGAAAACCCCAACTTAAATTGGGGAATTTCTACTTTTCAATCAGGTCTCCATGTATGAAAGGATTCCATGGATGAAAAGCCATCATACCTTTATATCAAAGCCCACCATACTTGATGATTGAACGCTTGACCATGATCCTAGCTTGAACTCTTTCTTCTTCTTCGAGTTCTAGAGAGAGAAATATTTGAGAGAACTAATTTGGGATTTCTTTTGGGTTTTGGAAATAGTGACTTAAATGGGTGAGTTTTGGGGTTAAAATCACTTATATAGGGGCCTAGTCTTGGGTAAAATGACATAGCATTAATCTATTTAAATCCAAAAAAGACCAATTTGCTGCTCAACTGACAGTGGGCTGTCCACTAGCACTAGTGGAACCACGACCCGTAGTGGTGCCTGTGGTCCCTTGACCAGTGGCCTCACTTTACACACCTCAACTCCCAAAAACAAAGTCAAGGCCACAACCTCTCCCCCGGACCATGTTGGCCTTCACGAGCCGTCTAATGTCTTGTAGGGGAGGGTCCCTATTGGGGAGTATTGGGAGCTCACTGCCTAGTTCACCATGGCCCGTGGTCGCCACGAGGCGTCATGGTGGTCATGGAAGGTGACAATTGCTTGGTGAAGGCTTCCCAAACATCACTTCCTTGGCTCCTACCCTCTCACTTTAACCTAGCATAGCCTACTAGATTTGAGGTGTTACAATTATAGAGGGAACAATTTGTCGAGGAAGCTACTTTGGAGAAGAAGAGATATGCACATATATTTGAGTCTAGAGAAGTTCCAAATTATGGCACTAATCCTTTTCTTGGAATTTATTTTAGTTGAAATGTTGTGATTATTAGCATGTTGAGTGTTTTAGTTGGGTGTTACATGCTTCCACCCTTAGATTTACTTTAGAGTTATCTCATTTGAGAACGAATGTTCACAAGGGGAGATATTGTAATATCCCGCCTTAAAAAGATCCAAATTGATAAAAGAAATAATTTGGAAATAGCAAAATCTTAAATTTTGCAAGTGATTCTTAATTTGGGAGTTTTGGATCAATTTCAAATGACCATAACTTTCAGTATATGATGAGTTAGGTTGACCACACACCAATCCTTCTATTTTAAGGCAACATCATTCTCAAAGTTGAAGGATTTGAGTTCTTGATGTGTTTTCTTGAAATTCCATTCGTAATCTTGGTTGTTGGTATTTTGATGAGTTCTTGAGATAAAAGTTATTGATTTAAGGGTTGTTTTTAGTAGATTATCATGTACTTATGTTGGATATTCGAATCTATGTGACTGGAGAAGAAACCATTCGATTCTAGGTGAATTATGATCATAAATAGAGAAACAAATTTCATCGAGTATTTCTCGGCAGAGGATGGTGCGCACAGTTTTATTTTTGGAGTATTTTTTAGCACCGATAATGGGGAGAGTTCTAATACCTCACAGCCCCCATAAACCATGTAGCCAATGTGGGTGGAAAGGGTCATACTTTTTAGATGATTCCTTATTGATTTTTAGCATAGACTAGTGGATCCACTTAGTTGAGGATTCCTATTACCCGGCAAAGTATAGGGCAGTTGTGGAATCGTGGGCGAGATGTTGTATCATCACATAGATCACAGTGATCGTTCTCGGTTAGAGAATCTCCCAAATAAAGTTTATTTTATATTTTTACATATAGACTAAGATATATTATATTTTCCAAT
This sequence comes from Solanum gracilifrons, assembly GCA_029582605.1. NCBI lineage: Eukaryota > Viridiplantae > Streptophyta > Magnoliopsida > Solanales > Solanaceae > Solanum > Solanum gracilifrons. The sequence continues at coordinate 31,646 of JAJOOH010008918.1, forward strand.
ACATTGAGTTGTTATCTATTGTTTTAAAAGATTTTCTTTATATAACACTATTGTTATTGCTTTTATATTGAATTGAGTTGAGATTTAGTTGAGTTGAGATGCGGTAAGTTCTTTCTTTAGTTCTTGTTCAATCTTATGCCATGTTTTTTATTTCCCCTCAGATGCTCGTACATTCAATGTACTAACGCGGAAGGCTGGCAACGGGACCGGAACCGGGACGGATCGGAACCGGAACGGAACCGGCCACCACGGGACGGAATCGAAGCGGAACCGGGATGGACCAGAATCGGTAATTCCGGAAAAAAATCAGTGTATCCGTCCCGGACCGGTAGCGGACCGGATCGGAAACCGGGTCCCAATTGTTATAATTAATTTTTTTTTTATTAAAATCAAAAAAATTAGGAACATTAGACAAATAATATTAAAACTCTTATAATTTTATTAGAAGCAAAAAAAATTATACTTTTAAAGTTTTAAATACAAACTTTAAAAGTATAAAAGTTTAAATTTCACAATTTAAAACTTTGAAAATTTAAATTCAAACTTTAAATTTAATAAATTATAAAACTATAAAAGTTTGAAAATTTAAATTCAAACTTTAAAACTATAAATGTTTGAAAATTTAAATTCAAAGTTCAAACTTTAAAACTATAAAAAATTTAAATTTCACACTTTAAAAGTTTGAAAATTTAAATTAAATTTCAAACTTTAAAACCATAAAACTATAAAAGTTTAAATTTCACACTTTAAATTTTAAAAGTTTGAAAATTTAAATTCAAACTTTAAAACTATAAAACTATAAAAGTTTAAATTTCACACTTTAAATTTTTTAAAATTTAAAACTTTAAAACTATAAAAGTTTAAATTTCACACTTTAAAAGTTAAATTTGAACTTTTGAAGACAATAATAAAAAAAAATAAGGCGAATAGCCTATACTTTTATTAA
>JAJOOH010008919.1:0-22646 GCA_029582605.1 Solanum gracilifrons
AAGGCTATGTGGGCGCTAAAGAAGTTAAATTTGGATTGGGGGACCGCATCGAATCAGAGATTAAATGAGTTGAATGAGCTTGATGAGTTTCGCCTAAAAGAGTATGAAAGTTCAGCCTTGTACATAGAGAAGATGAAGAAGTATCATAGTCAAAGGATTGAAAAGCGAGAATTTGTTGTGGGTGATCTGGTGCTTCTATTCAACTCTAGGTTGCGCTTGTTTCCTCCCAAGCTCAAGTCCAAGTGGACCGGGACATTCACAGTCACGCAAGTGTTCCCACATGGAGCGGTCGAGCTCGAAAACAATGAGGGAACAAAGTTCAAGGTGAACAGGCAAAGGATCAAGGTCTATCTGGGAAAATAAAAGAATGTGCAAGAGGTGGTTGAGGCCTACTATCTTGATGAAGTCTGAGTAATCAAAACGCCTGCGTTGTGCCACGACGTTATATCAAGCGCTGCTTGGGAGGTACCCCAAGATGTACAATCTAGCCAACTAGAGGTTTTTCTTTTCAGTTTAGTAGTTTTCTTTGTTTATTTGCATTTTTGTATTCCTTTAGATAGGTGTTTTATTTTAGTTTTAGTGTTGGATAGATATAGCATAGGGTCTGTGTCTAAAAAATATCCTAAAAATGTAAAAAGAAAGGCCTAGCGGTTGCTACATGTGCCGGGATGAAAAGAAAAATATGCTGAAAATGTCTAGTGCAGAGATCTACGGACCCATCGACGGTCCGTAGGTCAATCCACGGACCGTGAATGCTGTCCGTAGAATCTAGGTAAGTCCTCTAATTTTTTGTAAGTGTTGAGTAACCTACGGTCCGCAGGTTGACCCACGGCCCGTTGACGGGGTTTCGTGGGTCCAGAGCTAGGGTTTAGTCGACCCGACTAGGACCCCTTTTAATAAAACTCCTCATTTTCAAATTCTTCCCCCACTTCCCATATCCCCTCCGAACCGTTTCTAACCCCTCCAAATCCCAATACTCCCTCATTATATCCCTAAATAACTCCCACCTCCCTTACATATCATCACGCCTACAATATTTCCATCCCTTTTTCCCCTGAAATCGGATCACTCCCATTTTTCATCCCCAAGAAGAATTTAAGGTCCGGGATTGGTGTCCAAAAGGTCTAAGGAATTTAAGCATCACACAATCACCCACTTCCATTGCTTTTATGGTAATCGATTTCAACTTAACTCTGAATTTTGATATTCATTGTTCAAAATATTAAGTCATGAAGTGGATCTTGACCTTGGGTTGTTGTTATATGAAATTGCATGTTAAACTAAAGTTCGAAACACCTTCGGGACGATATAATGTGATTGTGTTGTCTTTGTAATAATTTAAATCATAGAAAAGAGTCTGAATGCAAGTTTTGACCTACGGTTCGTAGTTTCGTATTCACTACATGTTAAAGATTGAGAAATTGGAACCCTAGGGATGACGAACTATCATAAATTGTGTTGAAATGCATGATTAGACTTAAGATAAATGTTGAAATTGTCGAAAAATGGTGTCAACAAGAGGCATGTCTCATATATTGCATAGACTTGACCCACGAGACCCCGTCTTTGGACCGTAGGTCAATCTACATACTGTAGATCATGTCCGTGGGTCTGCACATAACCAATAAATGCAAAGTGTGGAACCACGAAAGTGGACTACGGTTCGTAGTTCGATCTATGGACCATTCTGAGCATCCGTGGTTCACATTAGAGACCCCTCTATTGGGTACTGTGATCTACGGAGGGGACATACGGACCGTTGATCCATCGACGGACCGTAAGTACCCATTATGGGTCAGCAATATACCTATTGTCCATAAAGTTTTTCAGTTTTTGTTTTGGTTCCTTCTTGGTTCTAAAAATTTTTCGAGTGTGTTATTAGTTTATTTTTGTGCTAAATATGCATCCACAGGTACGATGGCTCTGAAGAAATCTCCGGTCGTCGCTGCAAAGGGCAGGTCAAAATCAACAGCACTAACCCGTCGGCTAATTGCCGAAGATACTGATGCGGAGAATGATGCCACATATGTACCCCCTACTGGAAGGATATCCCCCACAATACCTCGGACTACCCGAGAATCTATCTAAGCAGGTGGTTTCCGACGTAGTCACTGCCTCCCAGTCTAATGAGGAGGATACACTAATCGGATCACCGGCTAGGTCTGCTTCCAGCTCTTAGTCAACCTCTACTTCTGGGTCTGTTTCTGGCTCTGCAACCGGCTCAAGTTCACATGGTAGGGCCGCCTCGTCTAATGACGCTACTAGTGCGAGGGATATTCCAGTGCCACCGAACACTTACCGTACCCCAATTACGGAGGAGCCTAACAAGTGGTGTATAGATGGTCAGTGACAGATACACAGGGATGCCAGTATGATGACCGAGAAGAATAGGATGGCCCAGACGATTACAGAGGAGCGCATGGCACTCACAGATAGCTTGCATACCATGCCCGACATCCACTGTCTCTTCCAACAGTATAAGTATGAGTAGATGGTCCGGGAACTAGGAACATATAGCGAGGAGATCGTGATGGAGTTATATGCTTCCTATGCAGCAACTCTCTGATGCCCTATTCACAAAAATGCCTAGCCTAGAGCCTAGGCACCACTCACGGCTACGCTAGTACGAGGGTTTTGTGTGGATATATTTGAGACCACCATAAGTCGGTTCTTCTATGGCCCTACCTGCACATGGGCACTCAACACCATCGAGTTTGACTACATATGGAACATCGTGGGGAGCAGGGAGTTCCAGTAGAGTGTAGAGAAAAGGGACACCGTGTTACACTGGCTGGCGAGTTACATTGCTATAAATGGAGAGCTAGCCGAGTGGGTCACCACCCCAACCTTAGGGATCAAGAAATCCACACTGAATTTAGTGGCCAAGTTCTTTTGGCTATTAGTACAGAACTGTATGTCTCTTATGCAGGCATACAATGTACTTACTTGGGACTATGTTTTGATGGTTTGCTTGGTAGTTGGGTTTGAGATAGACTTCGCCCGCATGCTGATTTTGGAGATTCACAAGAGGGCCTTCAAGGCCTCCACCACTAACCCTGTTCCTTGCCTCATCTTTCAGTTATGCAGCGATTCTGGAATGTCGTTATGACATTGTGATAAGTTAATCTAGGCAACTAAGACCCTAGATATAGGCCTGATTCGGGAAGAGGCAAATGTGGCGGCACCACGCAGAGAGCTGCAGGTCGATGTACCTCCATTGGAAGCAGACTTAGTTGCTAATGTGGATCAAATGTCGGGTGCATACCCCACCCCTCTAGCCACTATTGATGATGCCTCGGCCTCCCCATCTTAGGCTGCTAGTCGGGTTCCTAGCTCATCCAGAGCCACCCCTTCATCAGGATATGCAGTCGTGCCCCTTGCTCGTGTTAAAAAATTAGACGCACAGATGGCGACATTGCTTCAGCATGTGAAGCCTTGGATGCAATGGTCTATCTCAAGGTTTGAGGCCAGGATGGAGCGGAGGATAGAGCACATGATGGACCTGAAGGTCTAGGCCATTAATAGGTGCTTCTACGGCTTCGAGTTAAGATTCCTCGAGCGACCATCCCCCACCACTAATGTCTTTTCCCTCAGGAAGGAATTGGATAATCTCTGAGCCGATTTTGATAAAATGTTTGTTCCGCCAACATATTAGCCACAGTCCACTCCTACTATACCGGATGATTATACGATGTGAGATGCCCTACTCAGAGAGAATTTACCACAACCCGAGTCCACCTGTGCTCTTGGGACTAGGCCCTGCTCTAGTCACACCTCTGACGCTAATGATGATGCACGAGCAAAGAAGCGGGAGCGCCATCACACAGAGCATGATAGGAAAGCCTCCATTATGGATGAGGAATTGCGCCAGCAGAGGGTTTGTGAGGGTATTGTTGGAGCCTCGAGTTCTACGCCCACCACTGAGGCTGTAGCTGCTGTGAGAGATGAGGTGAGCACTACTGATGGTGTAGTAAGAGTGGATGATAGCACTGCTGATTGTGCTGTGACAGTTGATGCGAGACTACTGAGGGTGACCCAACTGTTGATCCAGCGGTCTCCGAGAAACTGGACCCACACGCTTGTTGATAGGTCATTGGCGCTATGCGCCACAGGTTTCTTCACCCGATCCTCTATTCATTACTTATTGTGCATTGGGGACAATTGCAATCTATTTTAGTTGGGGGTGGGGTAAACGGATTGGGAGTGATAGGGTGAAGTCTGAGTAACCCAACTCATAATGAACCAACTATACCTCATGACTTAAGCTAAACTTGAACTGGGTAACTGATAATTTGATAATGTAACAATGTGCCAGGAGTGAGTGATATTAGTTGAATAGTTCAGACAGGTTTGTGCCAATTTAGAACTTCCCCGGTTAGTCCTGCTAAGATAATCTACGGTAGAGGCTAGGAAGTGATCATAGGCCCTTGTTCTAATAAGTCCCTAATTGCCTAAAAGAATCCAACCAAATGAAATAAATGTTCCTGTTGATCCAAATGCTTTGAGCCTGAAGTAGACCATTTCTTTCTAAACCCTTAACTCACCTTCCCGTAATCTATAGTTTTGGCCCCAGTCCCTCCTTGGACATGTGCACCTTGACTTAGGACAAAAGCCTAAGTTGGGGGTGGCTAATGCAAAAGTGACCTCAATCTTGGCCATTGTCCGACATTGGATATTGTGCACCTCAACTAATGGAAAATCCATATGTTGAGGGTGGCTACCAAAGGGAAAATTGAAAGAAAATTGGTATGGAATGAGTTTTGTTGAAAAGAGGAAAAGAAAAGTTAGAAGAGGATGTGACTTTGTGCCAAAGAAGCAAAAGATGATGAATAAAAGTGTTGAAAAAAAAAGAAAAAAAGTTAAAAATAAAGAGCTACAAAGTCAAAAGTCACGTCCAAGGATGAAAATAATTAAGGGAAAGAAGGTAAAAAGGTAGGATTTCAAAAATAGGGCAAAAAGAAGTAAAAAGCCTAATATAATGTTGAGGAGGGAAGAAAGTCACTAAAAAGTACAGAAATGTACAACACCTGACCCTGAGCCTACATTACAAGCTAAGAAAGTCCTATAGTGATCCTAGCAACTAGTTTGGAGAGTCCAAGCAGTGAAAATAAGGGAAAGCCTATGGCATTAAGCACTAACTGTACTTGAAGTTGCTTCTGAGCGTGAGTGTTGAATGAATCTTTGTAACCAAAATCTATGAATATATTCATAGTGTAAAGAAGGGATTTCGTTTGAACTAAGGGCACTAGTTACATTGTCGGAGAGTTGGTACCTTGGTGATAGTGAAACAGTGTAAGTTGTGTGTCTATTGGTCGGTCTTTGTCATATCTTGATCCACACGAGTTAGCTTGTTGAGTCTAAGAGAAAATATTTGCACTGGACAAGGGAGTCGGGATACAAATCAATGTTATTTCTTGTTCTTGAATGGTTGCTTCTATACAAGTGTCGTTTAGAGTCTTAGTGTGTCACTTGAGGATAAACAACGAATTTAAGTTAAGGGTGTTGATATACCATGAGTTTACGATATTTTTAAATCATTTCACTTAAGAGTTGTGTGTCTAGGGCCATTTTGTATGGGTATTAATATGTTTTTATCATGTTTACAGGAAATAAGTTCAGATGTAGAAGTGAAGAGACAGAACTAAAGAATTGTGCAGAAAAGGGCATCTACGGACGTGACCTATGGACTGTAGGTCCAGTAACGTTCCGTAGGTGGTAGGCGTAGATGGAAAGGCAGGGCTTGAAGGAAAATCAAGGAATTCTTTACCAAGTGTGGAACCACAGTTACAAACGACGGACCGTAGGTCGACCTATGTGACGTCCTGCAGTTCCGTTAAATGATTCAAAGAAGGGGGTTCCAGTACCTAATTTTTAAAGTCTCAGTATGGAGCTACAGATGAGGATCTACAGACCATGTAACGAACCATGGTCTGTCCTGCTGATCCATCGATTGTTACTGAGAGTTGGAGATTTTGAATTTTGGAAAATTGCCTAAGTCCCAAACCACTTAAAGGACCTATAGACTGTAGGTCAGTCCACGGTCTACAGGTCAGGGTTGTAGATCGAAACCGCATCCAGAAACTTTATTTCCTTATTTCGTTTCCTTTTTATTTGGGACATGTTTTTCTATATATAGGGCATGTAAACCTCGTTTTTGAGGGTTAGACACTATTACTTTAGTTCTTGTTTTTGGCTTTGGGGATTAACTTGCAACTCTAACAATTGTTGATTTCCTAAGTTCGTTTTGAAGATTTTAACTATGACATTCAAGTTGGGTTTTTGGATGTCTTCTTCTCATTACGTAAGTTCATAAATTCTTCTTCTACTAATATGAATTGTGTTCTTGCTACTATGGGTAACTAAATCCACAACTAGAGTTTTGGGAACCATGAGCGATTAACAAAGTATGAATAGTAACTAAGTAATTTTTGAATAGTGTTATTGTATGCATTGATAATTCTTTCGTTTAAAAGTCTTTTTAGCGGTTCCAAACGTTAGAACTCGCCTTGTTGCTACTTGCCGGACCAAGGAGGTAGTTAATGAGAAAAGAATTGTCAACATAGATTTAGTGTGATACTATATAATAGTCTAATATAAATTGGTGCGACGGAGAAAAGTAAGCCATACATTGGTGTGATGTCTAATATGAGGTAAAGGTAAGGGTTAGTAAATTATACACACATAGCCGGACCAAGGTGCAAGGTGAAATTCTCTAGTTCCTGGAACAAGGAATTAGAGATACATAACTTACCACTTTGCATTTAATACACTAGGAAAGGATTACTATTACTAGGATTACCGTGTTATGAGCTTATGGGGAACACGTACACCCTAGTTTTTCTCTCTCAATGATAACAATAAAGTTTGAATCCTGCTCACTTGTTACCTAACTACAATCAAGTATTTGTTTCACAAATTCCCCCCCTTTACTTACTTGTCTCGGAAATACATTGACTAAACGAATATAATCGTAAGTTAAGTTTAAGTCTAAGCCATATTCCTCGTGGTATCATCCCCAACCTACAAGTTGGGTTAATGACTTGATAACGATCGCTTATACTTCTTTAGGAAGGTGTAATTTGAGCATATCAACAACAATTAATCAACAACAATAGCTTGTTTGTCGCTAAATATGTAATTATAGCGGCAATTAGAATTCTTTGTATATATCTCTAAAGCCTTTAGCGACATTGGTTGTAATGACACTTAACTAAAGAGGGTAAAGACTTTAGCACTCTTTATTAATGTCTATATTTATTTCCGCTAAAAGTTATTTTTGTTATAGGGCATGAGCCAATATTGTCTAATTATCTTTTTGCTTATCTTTTTCTCTCTTCCTCGTCTTCATTTCTTTCACAGTTTATTCTTTTATGTCATCTCTTATATTGGTTTCTATGATATAAGAGACCATAATTTATATTTTATTTTAAATGCCGTAAAAAATCTATCTTTGGCCCCTTAATGGAGGTCTTGTGTAGTAATTATGAAAAATTGAGAATCTGAAAGTGGAATATGTGCCAGAACTTTAAAAGACCTTACACAAGAAATAACAAATGTTATATTTTGGGAGTTTCTTCCAATTTCACATGTTGTCGTATCATTAGAGCTTAGCATATATTCAGTCATATAGGGTTGACATGTTAAAGACTGTTGAGAATGATTTCTATTGTAAATTTTCTGGGATGGATGTGACTCAATATTTTCTATCCAATTTTCACACATATCATCAAGGATATATTTGGTATAGTAAAAGGGCTATAGTTGTGTTATAGTATCACCCATAATAATTTCAGTCAATACATGCTAATGTTATGGGTGACATCCTTTTTTATGATGTTTTGTGATGTTGTTATGATGTTAAATTGGCTTAGCATAGATGTCTTCATCATCTTCATAATTGAATTTCTCATACGCATGTGATTGATTATTGGGAAGGTCAGATTTTGTTACATTCAACATTTTCTTACATTTGTTGTATGAAATATCCTTTGCTACTTAAGCTATCTAGTTGTGCACCTGTATTGATATTTTTTTTTTTTGCAAGATTGAAATTTGAGCGACATCTATTGTGGCCAAATTTCCTAGAATGCACAAGAACCATTTTTCTACTTCTGGTACATAAGATTTCGATGGGTTCCAACTCTTATACCTTTGGAAAACACCTTGGAGGGATAATAATGAGCGTCCTTTATGTCCATCCTATTTATGGAATACAAACTTCAAGGAATATATCCACAAAATCTGTATCCTTTGGGAGATTACTAAGAGCATAGGAATTTGGTGCTCATTAAAAAACATCATATTCTTCACACTCTATAGAGGAAGGATATCAGAATTGTAATCATAGATAGGCCACCATTGATGAAAAAATTATTGAGTAAATTCATAGACTAATTTCCTCCCCCATAGGAGAAACCAATAATGGTTGCCAATGTTATTTTGAAAGTGAAGGAGTTTGTCCATGCTTTTTCATAATCAAAATAATCATAGTTTTGGGCATCAAAATATTGAAAAAGTCTTTATGTACATGGTTGGGTGAATGACTCATTCCTTGGTTGAGATTATTTTATTAATTCATATATTTGTCTTTTCTAGTCTTTATGTTGTTAAATAAGCAAGATCAGGTATCTGTGAGGATAAACTCATAAAATTCATGTGTTTATGGAAAAGTTTTTTTGATAAAATTTAAGGGAGGGCTAAGGGCTAAGTATATTCTTAGCTAACTCATGGGGTTGGAAATACAAAAATTTAGATCAAATTTGTATCAAAAGGTATACTCTATCATTCTTGAAGTCTGTTGGGTCATCAGATAATGATCCTCTACGAGAAGAATTTTTGGTGACGTGTAGGTGAAGAAATTGATTTGTTTGGTATAAGACATACCATGACAAAATTTTGTAAAAAATTAAATACAAAATTACTGGGCTTTCTACCTCCAATATGTTTTTTGTTGAGGTAACAGTAGCTGGAAAATGAGAAGAAGTTGAAAATGGATTTAGATCAGCTCATCTGATCTTCCTTTGTTCATAATGTCTGAATTGGTTAACCTAGCTGAATTTCTACTTTCTCGTCAACAAGGTCAGCCCATTTTTTTGTACTTGAGATTGAAATTGGATTTGTACTATCCAAGATATATTATTACGGAATTCTTTTCATGATATAATTTGTTGAAGTTTGGTATCTAGGGTGGCTTGGCCAGCTGCATCTATTGAGGGTTGCTTAGGAGTAACTTAATTTTTGTTGTTGTTTGGCTACAACTTGCACTTCATGATTGACTTGCTCATATATGGGGGTGATTTTTTTTTTGTGGAGTAAAGGTTGAAAACTTCAAGAGTTCTATATTTTTTTCTTTCTACCCATAATTAACTCCCTTGCAATAATTCTCAAGTTAAATAATTTGGAGTAGAGTTTCAGATTCCTTTGATATATTTTATATCAAGATAAAAAATACATCAAAATAATAAATAGATAAAATAGCTTTCCATCTAGGAAATATACTTTTAGAGGCAAGGTTTAGAACATCCTTTTGAAAAATAGACTTTGCAGCTTTACAATCAATCTGCTATGAAAAAATTAAACTAAGTAAACCAACTTGAAATTTAGAAATACATAAAACTATTCCTAAAATTTCCTTTTTGATTGTTGGATAATTTTGTTGGGCTTTATTTAAATGCTTGGATGAAAATGCAATGATAAATTCTTTATCATTTTTGTTTTTCTTTCAAATGTCTCCAAAATCAATATGTGATGCATTTCTTTCAACTATTTTGAATGCAAGAGGATCAAAAACGGAGTGGCAAGGAAGATCTTTAGATTTTGTATGTAGTTTTCTTATGATACTGTTCAACGAAGGAAGGATTATTTTCATTGTAACCCGAAATTGAACAATGAAGGAACCTATAACCCCCTAATAGGCAAGAAAAACACCCAAACAAGACAAATGAGAAGACTGAATGATAGGGAATGAGGAACATAGCATAGATATGTAAGTAAAATACAGAATATACAAAATGCGACCAAAAGTGATCACTTGCCTCTCATAGAGTTTGCTTACAATAAAAGTTCTCACTCACGTATCGAGATGGATTCTTTGAGGCTCTTTATAGATTAAGGTATAGATATCATATTAGGTGGTTTAAGGTTTTTGATGTTGAGTTGATAGGACAATACTTGGTTTACGAAGCCATGGAGAAGGTGAGGACTGTTCAATAAAAGCTGAAAACAACGCAAAGTCATCAGAAATCAAACATAGATGTTAGAAGAAGAGATTTGGAGTTATAGGTTAATGACTAGGTTTATCTGAAGGTTTCACCCACAAAGGGTGTTATGAGGTTTTGTAAAAAAGGGAAGCTCAGTCTCCGATAGGTCCTAACAGGATATCTAATATGATTTGTAATGTAGCTTGAATATTAAAGCTATAACAAGAGTTAGTGGTTGTCTGTCCGCTATTCCACATCTCCATGCAAAAGAAATGCATGAGCGATCCTATCGTGTTTTGCCTACATAAAGTATTAATTTGAAAGGCAATTTTCCCTATGAGGAAGTTCCTATCCGAATTCTTGATCGTCAGATTCGCAAGTTGAGAACCAAAGAGGTGGCATCAGTTAAAATGTTTTGGAGGAATCAGTTTGTTGAAGAGGCTACATGGGAAGTCGAAGAGTATATAAACACTAATTCGCTCATCTATTTCCTTCGATTCAATTCAAATCCAAGGTAATAACTATTTCTAAAGTATTCATTTAATTCTGTCCCACCCTCACATATATTGTAACACCCAAGAAAATTGCTTAGCTAAGGCCCAAACTATTCTTCATTTGCATGTAAGGTCGTGTTGGGTGATTCTTAAATTGTTATTAGGGTTTAAGGTTAATTATTTAGTGTGGGAATGGATTTGGGTATGAATTAGGGTCACAAGAATCCCCAAGCACAAAGTTGAGTTGAAAGCTTCCTTACCAATTAAGTTTTGACATTATATTCTACATAGTTCAACTTTAAACAATCATATATCTCTGTCCAATGAATTAGGTAGCCCACTACCTATCAAATTAAAGGTCTATGGGTCCGCTACCCAACGAGACAAAGTGTTTCTCATTTCAAATTAGAAGTAAAGCGTTGTGACTATTTATCATAGACTACCACAATTGAGTTTCCTGAGTCAAAACATAGGAATCCTTTTGACAGGCCATATAAATTTCCATGACACGTACTAAGAACTCGTAGAAAACATCAGAGAATTCAAATATTTGGGTAGCGTTCTTATGGATCAACCTAAGGGTCGTAGAAAATTTATGGGTAATAGTTTGGACCCTTAGAATGAACTTTTGATCCTTAACATTATGTATGAATTCTGCCGATTGGATCTACCGTCTATAGGAACTTCTACTGGTCGTAGTTTAACACGTAAATGAATTTTCAATCCTTAAAATTCAAAATGAATTCTAGAGATTGGATCTATGGTCTGTAGGAACTTATATGGGTCTTAGTTTAAACACAGAGAATTAATATTTCAGCCTTAAAATTTAGTATGAATTCCATTGATGGGATCTACGGTCCATAGTAGAAACCACGAACCGTTGATGGCCCAATGGAAGCTTTTCATCAGCTTTCTAACAAGTATAATTCTATCTTTCCCCACCTTAACTAGCCTAAAATCCGAATTTTTAGTATAAGTTAAGGTTTAAAACAATATTGTTTGATCTTTTACGTTCAGTAACACTCCAAGTCATTGGAGCAGGGTTGCAAGAGGAGAAAAGTGAGGGTTTCGAGTATTCTTCCAATTTTCACCCATATCGCTAAGAACTTTGTTTTCCATGTATGTACGATTATCATAGTGATGGATTGAGTTCTCCCCGACGTCCTACATCTATCTAAGTTCTATAAAAGACTAATCTAGCGTTTTATCCTGGATTTTGGTATTCCTAAGATGAGTAGTATCATTGATTTTTGAGTTCTTGATTTCTTAGTATTGAGTTTTCTATATTGTTAATGAGATCGTTCAGTTGATTTATTCATGTCTATATTTCAGCTTGAACCCTCTTTTGATTTATTATTTTTGAGAATCTTTTTAAGCAAACATTTTGTCTTAATCTGATTTTATGAGAAATCAAAGATGAATTTTGAGAAAGAGTTTCAAACATGATTTGAGTTAAGGTATAAGGAAACTAAGTATAACCAAATGTATCACTTTTTACATTAAGATATGAGATATTTTGATTTTTACGTCAGTTAATGAGTTCAGAGATATTTTAGAGCAGTTACCTCTTTTAATAGGATATTTTGAACAATTACCTCAAATTGAGAAAGAGTATGTTTTATACATTTGACCATCTGTATATATTTATTGGGATTAGTATTGAGCACTAATTTGGGGATAAATTCAGACAACTCACACTTATAAACCGTGTAGAAACCATTGGTAAATGATTGTACTCTTTGGATGACTCCTAATTGCTTTTCGGTAGAGCTTTAGTGCATCCACTTAGTTGAGACTATTTATATCCCCGCAAGGTATTGGATAGTTCGGGCAGCATGGGTGAGATGTTATATCCTCACATTGCACATAGCGATGGTTATCGGTTAGAGAATCTCACAAATAGAGTTAAAATGTATTTTTGTCATATCACTTGATATGTTGACTACGGATAGGAGTAAGTAGTTTGTAAAGTTTAAATAATTTCACTCTTTTATTTCTTACATTCAGTTGAGTATATATTTATATCTATTGCCGTCTTTCAATTTAGTCATTTTGCTTCGGCTATATTACATACCTGTATATTCAATGTACGGATGTCGTTCGAACTGCATCTTTTATGATGCAAATACAAGTGTTCAGGATCATCAATAGGTGATTCGATGAGATCACTTTGCACTTCCCATTAGAGAGTTCTTGTGGGTCCTCCTTGCATTCACGAGGCCCTCATTATTTCAGTTTAGAATTTACTTTGGGTGTCGAGGGTCATCTCCTGACGTCCATGTTGAACTTAGAGGTTTCATAGATAAGTAGAGTTAAGGTGTTTTTAGAAATTCATTCTTTAAAGTGTTTTGGGAATATTATAATTTTATTAAATGAGTATTTGAGATAGTTGAGTTATATTTTTCTCTTAAAAGGTTTTAAATTTCTTGAGTCAAATCTTTTGCTAAGTAGTCAGCCAAACAGAGGGTTCGCTTGGTAGCTAACAATGATTCTCGAGTGTCGGCCATGTTTGACAAAAATATTGATAACTTTTTATACTATGAAAATCACTAAAATACACCTCACCAATTTCAAAAAAATTATGTATTACAACAACAAAAATATTACCAGTGAAGTCACACTAAATGAGGTCTAGGAGGTAGATTGTATGCAGACCTTACCACTAGCTCGTGTAGGTAGGATGATTGGTTTTGAAACACCCTTGACTTGAGTGCATCAAATCCAAGTAAAAGAATGAGAAAATCATGAAGAGAACATAGTAGCTAATAAGCAAAGCAACGTAAATTCGACAAGAAAGAACAATAACTACAATCAAATAGTGTGATAATCGAAACACAATGTACAACATATGATCTGAACTGTAAGGGAACAACTAGTATTATGATAGCCACTTACAAGTCTAAACCTTTGCTAGAAAAAATAACACTATATCCCTACAAATCTTCTTCACTAATATGTGACTCCAGTTCTTCCTATCTAGATTCATGTCTGTGGTAATATGAAACGGCGTCATGGTTTGTGCAATCACATTTTTCCAATAATTTTTTTTGCCTACCTCTATGTGTACCCCTAACATCTATATTGTCGCACCTCCTCATTAGGTGTAACGACCGAGTTCCGTCATTATAGAAAAGCCAACGGGGAAAATATTTGGGTCAGAAAAGTATTTCATAGTAACTTGAAATTTCCAAACCTTGTACAAATTTGGAAAAAATCGGAGTCATTAAAGTCTAGGGATATCTGGTAACAGTTGGTTTATCTAATTGTGAATTTGATCACATGAGTAGATAGATAAGGAGTTAAGGAACCTGTAGGACTTCACAAAACTGAATTCGGGAGAGTAGATCTCCCGGAATTTATCTTAGTGTATATAGGTAATTTATAAGTGTCGTTGGTACAAGGTATGTTGTGAAATGGGGGTCTTGGAATTAATAAATTAGCTCACTGGTTCCGTGCAAGACGCTAAGGTGGGATTTTTGCCAACAGTGCGGGGACACTATAACGGGGCGGGTGCCGCCAGAGCGGGGCAGATGCGACTTGAAGTAAAAAATAAACCCCAAAGACATTTTATTCTACAATTTTCAAAATTGAGAGCTAAGGAACGAACCCAGGGGTTTTCTTGTCATTTTTTCACCATTCTTGAGGATAAATGTAAGATTTTAACTTCCCGAATCAATTTTTCGATCCGTAGAAGGTAATCAAATGGGTAAATATCGATGGGGAAGAGTTTCGATTCAGAAATTATGGTGAAGAAAGACCTAGTCTGGGTATAGGGATCATGGGTATCATTTAGGGTTGATAGAATTATTAGTAATTTGGGTAATTAGTTAATGTTTATTGATTCCCGTGTTATATTGATCGTTTGTAGACCAAGAACAAGCGGAACGAATCCGGAAAGATAAGAATCAAGTGTCTTAGGGGTTTCAAGCTTGTATCGAGGAATGTGATGATTTTGATTTCATGATTTTGTGATAATTGTTTGGTCTTGCTTCATTATAATACGTGTTAGTATGCAAGTGTTGCATTATTGATCACACTTGTCGTAAATAGGATAGATGAATGATGAATGCCATGAATCATGACTTGATTGTATGATCTTGAGAATATACTTGTGATTGTTGTTGTGGCTTGTTGAATGGATCGGATATTGCGTTCCCACACACTAACTTGGATCGATTGCCACATACTAGCATACATATGGGATCGGTTGCCACATTCCGGTATAATCATTGGATCGGGTACCACATTTCAGTATGCTAACAGTTTGGATTTGGGTTCCATGAGAGGACCAATGATTTGATATAATTATGTATCTTTAGAAATTTGAAATTGTACTATCTTTGTCAAAAATGATGATATTGTATATGTTCGGTGTATGCATGTTATTATTATGTTGTATGACCTATGTATGTTGCACATAGTGGGATAGCCTCGTGATCCTACCATTACACTGTGGTTGTGTGCTAATACTGCACTTGCTCTTTCTTTGTTGATTATAGGGCATCTTCAGGCGGCTATTGACATACCTCGTTTTGAAGATCGGTGATCGTCGATTGAATTCAAGGGTGAGCTAGTTCTTCAATGCTGCCAAGAGTTCTCTTTCTGTCTATGTCCACATTTTTTTGGACTTGGACCTTCTTTTTAGTTATTAGTTCATTAGTTTGGGGTTGCAACACTTCTTATTTAGACTTATGGATCTTGTTAAAGTTTTGGTACATTGACTTTCAGGTTTTAGGTATTTAATTCCGCAATACGTTGTTAGATCTTTTGGAGGTTTATGGGAACTTCAGTATTTAGTTATTTAAACTTACTTCTGTAACTTTGAATGCTTTAGTATGTTGATTAAGTTGGTTAGCTAATTAGTATAAATGGTTCTCCCACCGGAGGGTTAGTGTGAGTGCCACTTATAACGGTCGGTGTCGTGACAAAGTTGGTATCATAGCCTAGGTTCATTGATCTCGATGTTCCAAAACAAGTCTAGTAGAGTCTTCTGGAATGGTACAGAGACGTTTGTACTTTTCTTGGAGAGGTTATAGGACTTCAGGAAATCTCTCAGTTTTCTCGTCTCCTTTTGTGCTATAACTTGATCCCAATTAGTATCTGTCGATTCCAATTGGTATCTAACCTCTTTCAGTCTTCTGTCCACATATGGTTTACACTAGATTCAACGGCGTCAGACCCATAGCACCCATCAATGCTCCAGCTGAGGAATCTCTAGCGAGAGGTCACGGTTCAGGCTTAGGTAGAGGAAAAACTAGGGGTAGAGGCCAATGAAGAGTGGATCCTAGTAAAAATGGAGTACTGGTTGAAACTAATCTGAGAAATGAGGCCCATCTCATGCATACTGAAGATATAGATGAGAATATTGAGGTTTAAAATGTTGAGGAGGTTGGACTAAAGGAAGAGGTGCAGGCTGAGACTACATGTATTCTTCCCATAGACCCAGTGTTAGCTCAACAAATCATGTCATTCTTGAAAGGGTTGGTTACTAATCATCGTAGTTTGCAGCATGTGTTCACTCAAAAGGATATGAATTTGAGATAGAAAAGGTAAATGGAGCTACTAAAAGATTATGATGTACCTATTCCATACAATTTGGGTAAGGCAAATGTGGTGGCAGACACTTTGAGTCAAAAGGCGGTAAGTACGGGTAGTTTCGCTTGCTTGAGTATAACTAGACGACCTATGGCTTAGGAGATTCAGACCTTGGAGTCTAAATTCATGCAATTAGGCATCTCAACAAAATGTGGGGTGTTAGCTGGCATTGAAGTAAGGGCCAAATTTATAGAAGAGATCAAGGCCAAGCAATTCGAGGATGAAAATTTGGATGAACTCAAGAACAAGACTGCGATTGGTAATGCACAAAAGACCATTCTTGATGCGGAAGGTATGCTCAGTTTTAACGGAAGAATTTGTGTTCCTCGAGTTGATGACTTGATTAAGAAATTGTTGATAGAGTCTAATGGTTCGCGATATTCCATTCATCCAGGTGTGACCAAGATATACCGAGATTTTAAGGGAATTTATTGGTGGCCGGGCATTAAGAAGGATATAGTAGAGTTTGTGGTTAAGTGTCAAAATTGTCAACAAGTTAAGTATGAACATCAAAGGCATGCATGTTTGCTTCAGAGAATGCCAATTTCAGAATGGGAGTAGGAGAGGATAGCCATGGATTTTGTGGTTGGTCATCCCAAGACTTTGGGGAAGTTTGATTCTATTTGGGTAGTGGTTGATAGATTGACTAAGTCAGCCCATTTTATTCCGGTAAGAATAGATCATAATGCTGAAGAATTGGCTAAGGTGTATGTGAAAGAGATAGTGAAGTTGCATGGGGTGCCCCTTTCCATCATCTCAGATCGTGGTACGCAGTTTACCTCCAAGTTTTGGAGGAAATTACCTGATGAATTGGGCAGACAACTCACTTTTAGTACTGCCTTCAATCCACAGATGGACGGGCAATCAGAGAGGACTATTGAAGTGTTAGAAGATATGTCAAGGGCATGTGTGATTGACTTTGGAGGGTATTGAGATTAGTTCTTACCCCTGTGTGAATTCTCTTATAATAATAGTTATCACTCCATCATTGATATGGCACTGTTTATGGCATTATATGGGAGGGGATGTTGATCGCCCATAGGAAGGTTCAAGGTTGGAGATGTGAAACCTTTGGGGGTTGATTTAGTGAAGGATACACAAGATAAGGTGAGGAGTATTCAAGCTACATTTCTAGAAGCCCATAGTAGACATAAGACGTATGCAGACCATAAGAGGGGAGATATGGCATTTCAGACTAGTGAGAATGTTCTTCTTAAGGTATCACCAATGAAAGGAGTGATGAGGTTTGGAAAGAAGGGCAAGCGAAGCACGCGATATAATTGTCCCTTTGAGGTTCTTAAATGTGTAGGACCGGTGACATATAGATTGTCTTTGCCTCCTAACCTAGCAGCAATTCATCCGATATTTCATATGTCCATATTGAAGAGATATCATTGTGACGGGGATTATATCATTAAGTGTGACTCAATTGTGTTAGACAAAGACCACCAATATGAGGAGGAACCAATTGCAATTCTTTATCGTGATGTCCGGAAGTTGAGGACCAAGGATATTATGTCTGTCAGAGTTCAATAGAAGCAATGTCCAGTTGAGGAAGCTACTTGGGAAACCAAGAAGGACATGCTAGACAAGTATCCCAAATTGATCACCGATTCATGTACTACTCCATTCCTTCCTTAGACTATTTTTCCTAAGTATGTTACTTGGGGATGAGTCATGGGTAAATTGGTATTTATTATAACGACCGAGTTCAGTCGTTATTGAAAAGCCAACTGGGAAAAATTTTGTGTCGGAAAACTTTTCCATAGTAACTTGGAAATTCGCAACCTAGTCCAGATTTGGATGAAATTGGAGTCATTAAAGTCTAGGGAAATCTGGTAATAATTGGGTGATCTAATTATGAATTAGATCCCATGAGCAGATATATAAGACGTTTAGGAACTCGGATGTTACGGAAATTAATTCGGGCAAGTAGAACTCCCGGAATTGATCTTAGCGTGAATGTGTAGTTTTTGAGTGTCGTTGGTAGAAGGTTTTTGGTGAAATGGATGTCTTGGAATTATTAAATTTTCTCACTGATTCCGTGAGAGCCACTGAGACGGGATTTTTGCCACCAGGACGGGGGCGCTCTAGCGGGGCAGACGTGACTTAAAGTCAAAAATAAACCCCGAAAACATTTTATACTACAATTTTCAAAATTGAGAGCTAAGGAACAAACTCATGGGTTTTCTTGACAGTTTTTCACCATTCTTGACGCTAATAGTATGATTTTAACTTCCCGAATCAATTTTTGGATCCGTAGAATGTAATCTAATCGGTAATTATCGATGATGAAGGGTTTTCATCGGGAAATTATGGTGAAGAAAGCTCTAAACTTGGTATGGGGATCACGGGTATGATCTACGGTTGATAGAATTGTTAGTAATTCGGGTAATTAGTTATTGTTTATTGATTCTCGTATTATATTGATAGTTTGTAGACAAAGAACAAGCGGAACGAATCCGGAAAGGGAGAATCAAGTTTTGTAGGGGTTTCAAGCTTGTTTCGAGGTAGGTGATTGTTGTAATTTCATGATTGTGTGATATATGTTTGGTCTAGCTTCATTATAATATGTGTATGTATGCGAATGTGGCATTATTGATCATACTTGTCGTAAATGAGATAGATAAATGATGAATGACATGAATCATGATGTGAATGTATGAACTTGAGAATATACTTGTGATTGTGATTGTGATTGTGGCTTGTTGAATGGATCGAGTGTTGCGTTCTGACACACTAACTTGGATCGGTTGCCACATTCCGGCATAAATATGGGATCAGTTGTCAGGTTCCAGCATAAATTGGATCGGGTATCACGTTTCGGTATGCTAATAGTTTGAGTTTGGGTTCCATGAGAGGACCAATGGTTTGATATAATTGTGTATCTTAAGGAATGTGAAATTGTACGTTCTTTGTAAAAAATGATGATATTGTATATGTTCGGTGTATGAATGTTATTATTATATTGTATGACTTATGTATGTTGGAATTAGTAGGATATCCACGTTATTCTACCATTACACTGTGGTTGTGAACTGATACTGCATTTAGAAGTTCAGTGATCGTCGGTCGAATTCAAGGGTGAACCGGTTCTTTCAGGCTGCCATGAGTTCTCTTCCTGTCTGTGTCCACATTTCGTACTTAGACCTTCTAGTTATTTATTAGTTCATTAGTTTGGGGTTGTAACCCTTCTTATTTAGACTCATAGATCTTGTTAGAGATTTGGTACATTAACTTACAGGTTCTAGGCATTTAATTCCTTAATTCGTTGTTACATCTTTAGGAAGTTTATGAAAACTTCAGTATTTAATTATTTAAACTTGCTTCCCTAACTTTGAATGCTTTAGTATGTTGATTAAGTTGGTTAGCTAATTAGTATAAATGGTTCTCCCACCGGAGAGTTAGTGTGAGTGCTAATTATGACGGTCAGGGACGTGACATTGGGGGACTTTGCACCTTGATAATGCTCAAATGTCCTCTTTAAAACCAATTAAAAGGGGCAGCGGTCATGTTTAATAAAAATACCAAATGAAGAGTTAGGTCGAATCCCACAAAGGAGGTATATCGTGCATAATTTCTATCTAGAAATTTTGATTTTAAGCTCGTTTATTCTTAGTAGTAAGAACAAGTGGGTGGATAATTCCACCAATTTAATAAAAAAACTTTGATTGTCAATAATCCCAATTAAACTAAAATACCAAAGCGATCAAGAGTTAACAAGCAATCTAGTGGTGCAGAAATTGGAAATCGATGTCACAGAGGGTTGATTGTGCTGCTCTATAGTGATGAACATTCATGAATACATTAATTCAACTTCATTTAGGTTAATCATCTTCCAATCTCAAAGCATCTATGCATATAATATCATTTCGGTCTCATCTAATGCCAATCTAAACAACCCAATACCTTACCCTATTCTCTCTTTCAAGAATACGACAAATAGATCGGACCCGTAACCTCTATTTTCAAGGAAGTTACCAACACCAAACATAAATTTCTAGTATAAGACTAATTACCCACTCCAATCAATCTCTTTCGGGCATCAATCTGAAATTGGAAATAGGAATTATGTTTTCAACCTTAACCCATAAATTAACCTCATGCTAATTTGACCAAATTCAGGTATGAACATCAGATAAATAGAACATAGTTAAATATCCACCACATTAAATCAACACCTAACCCCGTAATTGCACCCCTATATCATGTGGTTTTAGCCGTCCATCACAAAAAGTAAAGAAAGTATGCCTTTCATGAAAACAACCATTGGTAACATGAATTTAACATATTACAAGTATATTTACGTTGGATTCCACTACAATTTGTCAATTTGAAGCACAATGTTGTAAAACCCCAAAAGTTATAAAGTGTCTTTAACAAAAGTAAAATGTTCTCTCTCTAAACTCTATATCAAATCTAATTTATTCATGCAAACTCTCATGATCCCTTCTTTTCTTTCTTTTGATGTATTTATAAGTTTCCAAAATTAGGTCCAAACACCCAATATGCGATTCAATCGGCGACATTAGTCGTGCTCACCGAGCTAGTTCGGTTAACCACTGCTTAATCCTCAGCTCGTCTTTTCATGCTCTAGGCTGCAGGTATTTGAATTTTAGTTGGCGAACCCAATTGATTCTGCATTTCACGTTCAGCGTATGGACGACTACAACCATGGTTTGCCTTTCGAGCAATCACTCTTTTTTTTTTACACTTCATTTTGGCTGATGTTTCTCAAGGCTCCCTTTCTCATTTGGCGCATCGCCTTCTCTATTGGAGTCCACCGACCTAATTCGATTGACACAAGTGCTATGCACTATCATTTTAGGTGAGGTCATGCTAGATTTCACGTATCAGGACACTTCTTCCTATTTTAAGTGCCAACAATAGTTAGTAAATAATATAACCGAACTAAGTGAGTTGGGGTTGAATCCCACAGGCAGTGGTACGTGCTTAAGATTCAAGAGACAAGTATGAATTTGTTCAAGTCAATCATAGGTCAAATAACAGGGGATTTTGATTGCAATTATCAACTACACAATCAGCAAATAACACTAATTAACAAGCAATGAGACGGGTTCTTGGGATGTGATTGGATTATAGGCTAAGGTAGACAAACGGGTAATTGCAACTGATAGTAAATAGTTGTAAATCAGTGAATAAGCTAAACTTTAGTGGGGATAAACTTTCTGTCGAACAACTTACCCCTAATCAAGTTTGTTTCTCTCGAACACCAACAAGCAGCAATTAAGAACAGCCTACGCTTTAATCCATTCACTCTCTCTAGCTGACAACCCAATACCCACAGACCATCAAATCAGTAATCTTGTTTTTAAAAGCTCTCTTTCGAGCAAGCAAAAACACGAAGGTAGAACTGCATTTGCAACTACAACCCTTTAAATTAACCCACAATTACTGATTGAAATCACTTTTAAACAACATTTAAACTATCAATTAACGATACCCATAAGTTAAATCGGCCCATAATCACATAATCACACCCCAAGAATTGGGGTTTTAGCTAGACATCATAAAAAGATAGAAATTGTTACCAAATAGTGTTTCCATCAACTCGGTAAGATTAAATTCATCGTTACAAAGGTCCAAATTGAAGAATCTCAAAGACCCATTTCCGATTTCTCAAAAATGGAAAACTTCAATTTTTCAAAGTTAAGGAAAATATTGTCTCAATACTCAGAGTTCTAAACTCAAAAATTCTATATAGTGAAAACTGATTATCTCCATGATATATAGATTGATACTAAAAATAATGTTTGAAAATGTATTTATAGTCCCCAAAAATGTGTTGCGAAGGACCATTCAGCGCAGTAAGTCAGTGTCGCTGATCCACTCAGTGATCCACCCTTTGGCCAGTTCCATCGCCTTTTTGCTTTGGCCTTCAGCATCCTCAAGTTTGGTAATTTTGGGCAATCTAACACTGCATTGCGGAACCGTTCAGTGACACACTGCTTGCTCTTTTCTATCGCCGACATGATTTTCTCCTTCAGGGCTTGGCACACTGGAAATCATAGCCATTCGGCGATTCGCCCAATTAGTTAGGCGATCAAGAAGCCTTCATTTCTTAGTTCTTTCAGCTTTCTTGTTCCTTTTTGCTCATTAGTGTCCATGCTTTGTTCCTCAATCTAAATACCTTGAAATCAAGGTTTTACATCAGTTATTGGCACAAAATAAGCATTTGTGGACACTAAATCTATCAAAATAATGCCCCAAAATGAGTCCAAAACGTAGACTCATCAAAATCCCCAAGTTAAACTTTTGCTTGTACTCAAGTAAAACTCAAGTTCAACAGTTCAAGAAGGATGTCTCAAATAGTGCTACACAAGACTTAATCATGAAT
>JAJOOH010008920.1:0-21752 GCA_029582605.1 Solanum gracilifrons
GATTCGCGGCCTAAAATATAAATACACTTCATATACGTATTTATTCAAAAAAAAAAATTACACTATTAAGATGAAAATTATTTGTACTTAATATTGTTTTTTGAGTTACTAGTTTTAGGTAAGATTTTATCAACACAACATTGAAAAACATCCTTTAAGTGAGACAATTATTATATGCATTGTTAACATAATGATATAAGTAATAAGTTGATAAATATTAAATAAAGATAAGAGTAAGAAGTTTAGAATCATAGAATTTGACTCAAAAAGTTGATGACTTGGTGTATCTCATTTTAATATGCTTAGAGTAATGCTTGAAACTAAAATTTAAAAAGAAATAAAAAAGAATTTGTAATTCACTTTGTTCAATACTTTTCACTGTTAATTCTTATTTTTAACAAAGTACAAAAGATGTTAAAGTGGATAAAATAATTTATTTTTAAAAAAATTATACTTTTTATCATAAATAATTAATTTTTCTATAAAAAATTTAACACATAATTTATTCTTCACAAAAATTTGGGGGCCTAAGGCAAAGGCCTTATTTTTGCAAGCATAGAGCCGGCCCTGCTCAGAGGTATGAGTATCAAAGCATGTGATTTTTTTATTTTTATATATGATGCTAACGACAGAAAAACAGTCACGTTCACCAAGTTTTCTCATTGTATTCTTCTATCTTTAACATGTGAAATGTGTCACTAGCTCAAGTGAATACTTTGTGTAGCCTTTTACTTTCTTTTGATGCAGTTACAATATATAAAAGTTCTTTTCTCTATCTATTTGAGCTCCTTCAAAGGCTTTTAATTATGATTTGGTTATTACTCAAGTTGTTTTGGATGGCTATGGTGTTGCTTTTTGTTTCTAGTCTTAATTACAAAAGATGACTATGAGAGAAGCTATTTTAGTTTTGTTTTGTTAAGATGCATAAAGTCCATGTCCAGCGGAATATTATACATAAGAATATTATTGATGAAACATGTTGAAATCGAATGAAAAGAATATAGGACATTCATGTAATTGACCCTAACAAATTTTGAATTGAAGATTAGTTGTTTTAATGTCTGTTCATAATTGTTAATTAAACTCTCATATTGTCTAAGTATTATTATTTAATTTGAAGAATAGTTATTGTGGGCTTTTGTAGAAAATCAATTTCCATAATTATTCTTACCAATAAACTCGTTAGCATTGTCTTTCAGCAGATCGAAGAATCTATTTAGAATTGTGGAGCATCTATTACCAAGTGAAAAAGTTAAAGAATTGTTGACGCACAGGAGACCTACTTTTCCATTTTGTTAGTGTAAACAATAAAATTCGCGTCGAGAAAACAATAATCAAGAACGGAAAATTATAGCAACAATCGTATTTATTATTTCAAAGTGCGAGTGTCACAATCTCTATGATTCCTCTGAATTCGCCTTTTCAAATATAATTCAAGGGCTCTTGAGCTTGATTTTGACCTTGGGATTTATCTCGATCTTGATCTCTATCTTGGATTTGGACTTGATCTTGAACTTTATCTTGATCTTGGACTTGAACTTGATCTTGACTTGAACTTTATCTTGATCTTGACTTTCTAGTTGAATTCAAGGGCTTCGAGCTTGATCTTGAATCCGGCAATCTTGATCTTGATCGTTCTTGAACTTGATCTTGAATTCTTCAAATCTTGAACTTTGAACACTTGAATTCTTGAATTCTTCAATTCTTGAATTCTCGAATTCTTGAACTTGTAGAGAAATTGCGGCTTTTGATCCACGAGCTTTCTCTATCTTCTTGTTCGAATTCTTGGTCCTCTTTTCTGAATTATGAGGACCCCTATTTATAGTTTTAGAATAGGGGAGTTGTGATTGAAATAGGATTCCCTTCGGTCAATCAGATTTAAGTGACACGACATATGGGCTTTATGGAGCAAACTTTAATTAAATTCATATTTATTGAATTTAAATAATTAATTCAATTATATTAATCCATAATATTTATTTGGACTAATATATAAATGAATTTAATATAATCCGAATCATTTTAATAAATTTATATTTAAATAAATTTTAAATGATTACAAATGTCCCTGCTTCAAGTCTTGTCAAAATATTTTATTTGAAGACTAGACTTGAAGTATTGACTTAAAATTATAATAATTATCATAATATTACGAGAAAGTATTGACTCAATAATATTATTATTATAATAATATCATAATTATCTCTACGTGTGGACAGAACCCTCACTAACTGTCACTGAGACATGTTAAGAGTGGGCTTTAATTTCCGTAAAAGTTTGGAGTTTATCCTTTAGTCTTAATGACCAAAGTCAACTAGGAATCAAATGGCTTACCAGTTTTTTTTTTAGTAACAAACAATTTCCAGTAGTCATACACGTCGAATCCTATTAGGAGTCCCTTAGTTACACAGCTTCTAATTTGACTCCAATTAGAACTTGAATGCTTTGTATAGTTTATGTTGAAATCAAATTGAAATCAGAAACGATTCATAGCACTATTTGTAGTAGGATAAAACCACCGCCTCAAAGTCTAATGTCATTCAAGTTCAAATTGTAGTTCAACTAGGAGTTGTAGTCCTACTCAATTTCAAATTCATGTTCTTTTCCATTCTCCTAGCCAAAAAGGAATTGTAATTGGACTAGGAGAGAGATTTTATTCCCACCACATGACATCTATAAATAGACACATTGTATCCATAATTTTGTCTTCAATTGCAGATTGTGAGCTACGAGCCTGTGACAAAAGGGGCATAATTCAAGGTAGGTTTCCTCCCTTTTTCTGATTTTCGTCACCCTTTTTACAGCTTGACACGTTTGTCGTAGAAAATTCATATCTCATTGTAGAAAAATCAAAATCAAGAACGGTTTGATTTTCCAGAAACTAGACTTCTCGATCTCTAACATATTCAAAATTTAATACCTTCAGAATATTCCTAGATGATTTTTTGAAGTTAACTTTAAATTCTGTCATGCTGAAAATTCCAGATTTGTGTGGCTGTACTAAAACTCTTGTATCTTGATGTAGGGATGAGAAAATCACAAGCCGCTTGATTATTTAGAATCTAGGCACAAAGGTCTACAACATATCCGAAATTCAAGGTTTAATACCTTCAGAATCTTTCTAGGTGATTTTTTTTAAAGTTAACTTTAAATTCGGTCATGCAGCTGATATTCTTAAGGCGAAAGAGGATAGATACACATCCCCGCCCTAAAAGAGGTAATTTATGGTATTCTGAAGGCGAAAGGGGATAGATATAAATCCCCTCCTTAAGAAAGGTAATTTATGGTATTCTTAAGGCGAAAGCGGATAGATATAAATCTCCGCCTTAAGAAAGGTAATTTATGGTATTCTTAAGGCGAAAGCGGATAGACATAAATCCCCGCCCTAAGAAAGGTAACTTTATGGTATTCTTAAGGCGAAAGCGGATAGATAAAAATCCCCACCCTAAGAAAGGTAATTTATGGTATTCTTAAGGCGAAAGCGGATAGATAAAAATCCCCGCCCTAAGAAAGGTAACTTTATGGTATTCTTAAGGCGAAAGCGGATAGATATAAATCCCAGCCTTAAGAAAGGTAATTTATGGTATTCTTAAGGCAAAAGCGGATAGACATAAATCCTCACCCTAAGAAAGGTAACTTTATGGTATTCTTAAGGCGAAAGCGGATAAATAAAAATCCCCGCCCTAAGAAAGGTAATTTATGGTATTCTTAAGGCGAAAGCGGATAGATAAAAATCCCCGCCCTAAGAAAGGTAACTTTATGGTATTATTAAGGCGAAAGCGGATAGATAAAATTTCCCTCCCTAAGAAAGGTAATTTATGGTATTCTTAAGGCGAAAGCGGATAGATAAAACTCCCCGCCCTAAGAAAGGTAATTTTATGGTATTCTTAACGTGAAAGCGGATAGATACAAATCCCTGCCCTAAGAAAGGTAACTTTATGGTATTCTTAAGGCGAAAGCGGATAGATAAAAATCCTCGCCCTAAGAAAGGTAATTTATGGTATTCTTAAGGCGAAAGAGGATAGATAAAAAATCCCCGCCCTAAGAAAGGTAATTTATGGTAATCTTAAGGCGAAAGCGGATAGATAAAAAAATCTCCGCCTTAAGAGTAACAGAGTTTTCTTGACAACGACCCTTTTTTTTTGCTATTGTATGCCCAAGTTTGTCACTAACGACCTCATTTTATACCTTGCAATTTGAAGAAATGATGATTTTCAGGCATAACATCTCTCCCTCCACTCGACTTAGGCATCTTATAGTTGAGACTGAAGAAGGGGGAGAACAAACACAATTTTTGACTCATGCTCCACTAGTCGGTCGATATGCAAATCTGTGGCCTTCTTTGAAAAATCCATTTCATATGGCGAATTAGACTTCGATGCACACTCATACTTCCAGTGATCTACTAAAGTTGTGGTCTCTTCAAGCACCAGATCATAATTATGCTAATATTGCAACTTCTCTTCGAAGTTTAGGTCATCGCATAATTCAAGACGAGATACGATGGGGGAACACTGTCACGCCCCCAACTCGAGGGGCGCAACTGCCTCCTAATGGCAAAACTCAGGCCCGAGCCGACCCTGCTGAACCATTTGCGACTAGCGCATGACAGCCACACGCAATCAAGAAATCAATAAGTATATCTCGGCTTAAAACTAAGCCAACGGCCGGCAAGGCCCCTGCCAATTGATCTATAAAAGAAACAGCTACTTCCAGGAGATCATATAAATAAATAGCCAACTAGCACAGAAGTCCTGATTGGGCCGTCGAGGCCACCATGATATCTAACCAAAACTAAAAGCAGGTAATCAATACAATACATCAAACATTTCACAAGATTCAGCAAACCAACCACATAGGCCAGTATGGCCATAAC
Source organism: Solanum gracilifrons (assembly GCA_029582605.1). Lineage (NCBI taxonomy): Eukaryota > Viridiplantae > Streptophyta > Magnoliopsida > Solanales > Solanaceae > Solanum > Solanum gracilifrons. Next base: position 4,877 of record JAJOOH010008920.1, read on the forward strand.
GTAGCTATACACCCCACACACTAGTCTGCAAGCCTCTAAGAGTAGTAAAGATTAGTGGGACAGGGCCCCAGCCTACCCATAAAGATATATGCAAAAAAAGGTAACAAACCTCCCAACTCTGGCACTCCGGAGGAAAGGGGCTAGCCAACCGGATAAAAGTCAATCCTGCTGCTCAGGAGCTCTACTCAGTCGTCTGTCAAGACCTGCATGCATGAATGCAGCGCCCCCAGGCAATGGGAAGTCAATTCAAAATAATGTACAGAGTATGAAAGGCAATAGTCTATTATGAGGTATCCTGATATACTGGAATAATCTGATAAATAAATCAAGGATAAGATAAGTGTAATGACCTGCTCCTAAATCTAAACTTATCAAAAATAATAAAACAACAACCTAACCAAGCCCCCATAAGCTCGGTAGGTACAAACAGCACACAAGGCCACCTACTCAGGCCCCCATAAGCCCGGAAGGTGCCAATCAGCCTATATACCCCTACCAGTAGTCCCCTAGCCCCGTAGGCAATCACATAGCCCTCTTAGGCATTAATATAGCCTCGTAGGCAGCACATAGCCTCCTTAGGCGTCAATATAGCTGTGTAGGCAACTCATAGCCCTTCTAGGCACAATATAGTCCTATTAGACAACATCATAGCCCCCATAGGCAGTTCGTAGCTCAACAGCTAACCACAATAGCCCCAAGGGCAACAACAAATAATTAACTAGGTTGAAGGCGAGCAATTTAGCTATAAGCAATATATATATGAATAATCTCCAAGTCGTTCTTAACTTAGGGTCTTTCTTAACAGATCGTGAGTCCCTAAAATGAGGGGTTATAACCACCCAAGCAGCCAATCATTCACAATTACATCTACAAGATCACCAACATTAACCACATCTAAGGAAACATGTCGAACGAAGGGAATAACCTTAACATACATTTTCAATGAACGCTCGAAAGACCGTAGCTCCTTCACAAAAGTTGTTCCTTATGTCCTAAGCTTCGCAAACACTATATATACACAGCTGGTACGCACCTATAAATAGTTTATAATTAATTTTATATCGGCATATTTGCCATATTGCCCCAACTTGTCGAAATGTCCGTAGAAATTCATAAAAACAATCACAGAAGAGTCCCAAGATGATTACCTTAGTTAACCAAGTTAAAACCTTAAAGAAACACCAATAATTACAAATTTATATCTTCATAAACCAGCTCCAAACGCAGCAAATAGAAGGGAAAAATGATTGTCATGTGTAGGGATTACGTTTCTAGGAACGGGGGAAATGTTTAATGGTAGAAATCGTCAAAACTAACCTTCATTATGCTAGGACTCCATATAAACCCTCTCCTAAGCTTTCTTTCTGATTTTGGAACTGAAATAAACTGTTTCCATGGCTAAAAACGTTAAATAGCCGACATACCATATTTCTTTACCCGACCCGGATCCGACCCGGATTCTGCCCTGACAGTCCCTAGTAAAACTCTCATAACTTTTTACTCGGATGTCCATTTGATACGGGGTTTTGTGCGTTGCAAACTAGATTTGTAGGCCTTCTAACTCTTTATATATTGGGAGAAAACAGCCAATACATTTGACCCAAATTTCAAAGAAATTTTTAAAAAGGAACTTATGATAACTTTCGCCAACTTTTATTTTGCCACTTACTTAACTTCAAAACTTGAGATAAAACCCTTGAACACTTAAAATATGACATAACACATCCTTTTTAATTTATTACTCACCCTCTTTGTCTTTCCACGAAGGTACTAGTTAATTTAGACGTTTTGGAAAAGTCGGGGTATTACAAACACAATGGAAGTTGAGGGAGAGTATCATCACATTCCAGAGTATTAGGAGTGGACTGAAGATATACTTTGTAGAAGCCAAGAGGTATTGGGTACGACTCAAATTTATGATGACGTTTATGCATCTTTATTCAGTTATGACCGTAACTCAGACATTTTACAAGCGTTTTGTGAAGCTTGGTGTCCAAAAACCAATACACTTCTTGCATCTGTCGGAGAATTATCTATTTCTTTATGGGATTTACATATTCTTGGAGGTTTACCAATTTGGGGTTCTCTTTATGAAGAAATAGTGCCCGAGGTCAAGGAACTTGTGGGCTCCGATGAAAAGAGGACTAAATACACTCCTCGGACTTGTGAATATTTGTTTGCGGCATTTCATCATCTTTGGGGGGCTAATCAAGAAGTATATTTTAGCAAGTGGATAAGTTTTTGGTGTAAGAAACCTCAGAGGTATGAAGCTGCTCCACCAAGGGAGCAAAAGAAGTCTACTCGCCCCGAATCAACCCATAATCCTAGTGGGGGCTTACGTGACACAACAAGGTGGTCAGGCATCGAAGAAAGGATGTTTTCCGGACTTGGAGTGAAAGTTGACAAAAGAGATGAAACCTATCTAGCCACTTTATTATCTTGTTGGTTGTGTGCTTTTGTCCTTCCCAATAAGGAGGGTGAGTTTCTTCGTCCAGGGACTTTCAAGATGGCAAGCTTGATGGCGAGTGGGAAGAAGATCAGCCTTGCGATTCCAGTGTTAGCCAATATCTACAATGGTTTAAACAAGATCTCGAGTTTATCACAACTTAATCAAATTAAAGTCTGTTTCCCCATCCACTATGTTTATGGCTGGCTTGCTCATTACTTGAAGACTCATTATGCATTTTCCAATGGGCCATTTATTCCCACTATGGTAGTATATTCTAGAGCGGGTGGTGCAAGGTATTTTGACAGCAATGATGCGAGAAAATGCATTCATGGTGGGGAAAATGTGGCTTGGACCTCTACTATGTTGGATAATACGTACCCTTACTTTTATGTGGATAATAATCATGCATCAGAAGTGGAGATGAGCTATTTCATGAGTATTCATTTTAACTATCTTCCTCTTCGATGTAGAGATTCATTCATTATTGAGCCATATAGTCCACATCGCTTCAGTCGCCAATTTGGATTCTACCAAAACATCCCTGGTATCATGAAGAATGACATTCGTAGTGCCTCTTTGGACAAGGGTCTTACATTTTGGTGAATTTGCACTATGAATCGATCTGCATCACCAACAACTTTTCCTTCAATCACACCTAATGCGGGAAAGTCTTTTGGATCTGACTATCAGGCTTGGTGGAAGAAAACTCATGGGAAATTTCTTGATGATCATTTGCAGGCTTTAGTGGATGTTGCTAGGCCGATTACTGTCATACATTTAGAGGGTTCTAGGGAAGTATGTAATAACAATGTCCTTAACACTGGTATGCCTTCTTCTTTGGGTGTTAAGGTACCCCAAAAAAGTAAAATAAAGTCACAATTGCCTTCGGTAGCATAAAAAAGGAAGACACCTACTCAAGCCGCTTATGTTTCCAAGAGGTTGCTTGAAGGTGAGAGTGAAAGTAGTAGCAAGGAAGTCTTTTTTAGAAGATTAAGAGTATTAGACAATGATATCCCACCTGTGGTCGAATCGTGTGACAATGCAAGTAGCACTTCAAGAACTATAACAGTCTCTCTCAATAAGGTATGGTTAAGACTTTTACTCTATCGAATATCTTGGAACTTTCTTACTTGACTATTTATCCCTTTTTTTGTAGGAGAACAATATTGTAACACTACAACGAGGAGGGTCACAAGATAGTGGTGAGTCTATATCTTGTTCAGATTTGATGAAACCACCTTCTGTGACTCGAGTGGGAAAAAGTCCACCTTATGTCTCTTGCGATGAGGTTAAAGACGATTTAGGGTATGAAGCACGTAAGCATCCACCACCTGTTATGTCCGTATTTGATGGGAAGAAAGTCATCCTAGATGCTCAAAAAGATTTTATTTCTGCTCTTTGGAAAGTTATTAAGGGAAAACTTTCAAGAAGTGACGTAGATTTTGCTTCTTCTCTTAGAGATGAAATTCAAATAATTATCAAAGAGATTGACTGCAAGGACGTAGATGTTTCACCTTTGAAAAAGTTATTGAACTCTTTCTTTGATTTTGCCGCTTCATATGATCAAGCACGATCAACCATTCATGATATGGATGTGGAAAGTGCCAGTGAAGAGTTATTTGTAGCAGTGGGGGGACGTCTTGCGAATGGAATGTTTGAGAAGCAAGATAAAGTTGAGGAGGTGTCCTCCCTTCGTCAGTCGCTGGATGATATGAAGAAGGAAATAAGAGTGTTGTGCAAAAGAGCGCAAGATTTGCAAGTCCTTTTGACAGCTGCCAAGGATGAAGTTGAAGGAGCCAAGCTAGCAACCTTATTTGCAACCCAGGAATTTGATGCATGTTTTGACGCAGACTTGAAGAATGATCTAGGACAAAAGAAAGAGCATCTAGAGGTTGTGCGTCAAGAGCTGATCAATTACAAACTATGCTTGAATTAGATTTTATTTATTTATTTGTTTATTTTCTTTAGAGTTTGATTGATATGCTAGACAATTTTGAATGTGTATTGAGGATAATGTTTTCTTTTGTTTCATCTTATATCCAACATTATACATATCTTTTAATTGCATTCTTCAATTTGCTCTTTATTCTTTGATTGCAAATTTGAATAATCCAAGCTCCATACATATTCATGCCAATAAAAATAGAAGTTCTTCATTTCTTTAAGTTTCTGCTTTTGAATATGGCTTGCAAATGTTGCAGTTTTAATGCTTTAATTTGAAAGACTTTTGAGGGCTTCAACTTACTGGCTGGATTGATTTAAGAATCTCACTTGCAGACTTGGAGACTTTGAAGACTTCAACTTGCAAACTTAAAGAATTTGAAGACCTCAACTTGCAGACTTGAAGAATTTGAAGACTTCAACCTGCAGACATGAAGAATTTGAAGACTTCTTTTGAAGATTTCAACCTGCATACTTGAAAGAATTTGAAGACCTCAACTTGCAGACTTGAAGAATTTGAAGACTTCAACTTGCAGACTTAAAGAATTTGAAGACTTCAACTTGCGGACTTTAAAGAATTTGAAGACCTCAACTTGCAGACTTGAAGAATTTGAAGACTTCAACTTGCAGACTTAAAGAATTTGAAGACTTCAACTTACAGACTTACTTGAAGAATTTGAAGACTTCAACTTGCATACTTGAAAGAATTAGAAGACCTCAACTTGCATACTTGGAGGATTTGAGAACTTCAACTTGTATACTTGGAGGATTTGAAGACTTCAATTTTAAAGAAACTTTGAGCATGTTGTTAACGAAACTCATATTTTATAAGGGTTTGCCCCCATCTATTGACCAATCAATACTTCGTACAAGTCTAAAGTTTGATGAGACAAAAGATAAAAACAAAATACTTATCGCTTTGATTGTCATATGACAGATCAAGTGGGAACATGTGGTTTTTTGACACTCATGCAACTGAACTTAGGATATATTCTAAGCGCCTACGTACCTCGGTGAAGAGGATCAACTCACAATATAGTTCTGGGGGATTGAGTGATTTTTTTAATATTATTTTTGTTATGCCGTACACAGTTTATACTCTTGCAGGCCAGGAGTGACATGCAGTTTAGGCTCATACCTTAAGGAGCATCATCTTTACTTCAAGGGTAGTACCTCTTTAGGAATTTTTCATTAATAGGACCGATCCTTACGCCATCTGCATCAACAAGCTTGTAAGCACCATGTGAATATGCTTCTTGTACGACATATAGTTCATCCCACTTTGAGGTAAATTTGCCCCCAGACTTGTGCGAAGTAATGATGGGTCTTCTTACCGCGAGAACTTGGTCTCCAACTTGGAAGCATCTCAAGCGAACCTTCTTGTTAAAAGCAAAGATAGACAAGCTTGATAACATTCAAGGTTTTGTTGGGCATCTAGCCTCTTAAGGAAGGTATTTGACGCTCGAGTGGTAGGACTGCCTCAACACCAAAAGCGAGTGAATATGGTGTTGCTTGAGTTGGACTGTGGTACGTCGTCCTATATGCCCACAAAGCTTCCTCCATTCTTTCATGTCAATCCCATTTGGACTTGGAGACAACTTTCTTCAGGAGGTTGCATAGAGTCTTATTAAATGCTTCAGCGAGACCATTGGCAGCAGAATGATACATAGAAGATTTACGCTGCTTGAAACCAAAGAGATCACAAATTTTGTTCATTAACTTGTTATCAAATGTTTTGCCATTGTCTGTTATTATGTAGCGAGGGATGCCAAAGCGATAGATGATATTCCCTCGGATAAAATTTGCAATATTCTCTTTCTTCACTTCTTTAAGAGCAACAGCTTCAGCCCATTTTGAGAAGTAATCTGTTGCAGCCAAGATGTACAAGTGTCCACTAGAAGATTTTGGTAGTGGTCCCACAACATCCAATCCCCAAGCGTCAAATGGCCAAGATGCAATAGTTGGGTGCAATACTTCGGGAGGCTGATGTATGAAATTCGCATGAAATTGACAAGCATCACACCTCCGAGCATAATCTAAGCAATCATTCACCATGGTTGGCCAATAATACCCCATCCTTTTTATGTGAAAGCGGAGTTTCAGTCCAGATTGATGTTATCCACATACTCCCGAGTGTGCTTCTTGCAAAGCTTGAATTGTTTCTTCCTCTCCCAAATATCGTAATAGTACACCCTCAAATGATCTTCTATATAATGTGTCCTTGTAGTAAAGGAAGAGAGGTGCACGAAGATAAATGTCAGTCCTTCTCCTTGGATCTTCTGAAAGTATCCCATAACACATATATTCAATAATGGGTTGTCTCCACTCTTCCTTCGCGGCTTCAAAAACGGTGAAGAGATGATTAAGCTCATTTTCTATACATTCTTCCTCATTTGACGGTGGTACTATCAATTTTTGACAAATAGTCACTTGTGTCTGATCAAGAAGGGTTAGCGTTGAAGCTAGAGCAGTCAATACATCAGCTTTCTTATTCTACGTTCTACGCACATGTTGAAGGGTTACATCTCCAAGCCATCCTATCAACTTTTGAGCATAATCATGGTAAGGACGCAATTCAAACTTCTTCACCTCATAACTTCCCAAGAGTTGGTTGATCACTAACTGAGAGTCACCAAAGACTTGTAAGTTTAATTGCTTCATGTCAACGGTCATCTCAAGTCCAAGTATCAACGCCTGGTATTCAACAACATTATTGGAGCAACATTGCTTCAAAGTAAAGGAGAATGGTAGGATCTCTCCTTGTGAAGTGATGAACACTACGCCAGCACCAGCTCCGCCACGATATGCAGCTCCATCAAAGTACATTTTCCAAAGAGGTTGAACTTCAATTAACATCGCATCTTCATCAGGACGCTCATCAGTTAACTCCCAATCATCTGGTATCGGATGGTCTGCTAAGAAATCCGCCAATGCTTGTCCTTTCACAGCTTTTTGAGGGATGTACACGATCTCAAACTGTTGAGATTGGAGGTACCATCTTGCTAGTCGGTCACTAAGGATAGGTTTTGACATAAAAAACTTGATGGGAATTTCTCTAGAAATAAAAAGAACAGCATGTGCTTGAAAATAATGCTTTGAATTGAGAAGATTGGCGCAAAGCACAATCTTTCAATTGGCGAATAGTTCAGCTCATTTGGTGTCATCGTTTTACTCAAGTAGTAAAGAGAGTTTTCTTTGCCTTCACTATTCTCTTGAGCTAACAGGGCTCCTACGGATCTTTCTTGTGCCGCAATGTAGAGTATCAATGGCTTTCCAGGTATAGGGGCTGCCAAAACTGGAGGTTTCTCTAGATACGACTTGATACTTTTAGAGGCATCGCTACATGTTTCGTCCCAATTAAAAAGAGCACCTTTCTTCATGAGATGACCGAATGGTTGGCATCATCCTGCTAGATTTGAGATGAACCTCCTCAAGTAGGCTAGTTTTCCTTGGAGACTTTTTAACTCATGAATATTTCGAGGCTCGGGCATCTTCGATATTGCATCCACTTTGGCTTGATCTCTTTCAATTCCTCGATGTCTCACAATGAAGCCAAGGAACTTTCCAGAAGTAACTCCGAGGCACACTTCAATGGATTCATCCTTAGTTGATATCTTCGAAGAAGCTCAAACACCATTCTTAAGTCTTTCAAATGATCACTCCTCTTTCTCGAATTTACCACCAGGTCATCCACATAACATTCAACATTTTTATGGAGCAAGTAATCAAATATATTTTACATAGCCCTTTGATATGTAGCACCAACATTCTTCAAACCGAAAGGCATCACTTTGTAGAAATAAATACCTTTAGGCGTGCGAAATGCGGTGAGTTCTTCATCCTTTGGTGCCATGCGGATTTGATTATAGCCAGAAGAACCGTCCATGAATGACATCGCCTCATAACCAGTGGTGGCATCAATCATTAGATCAGGAATGGGAAGAGGGAACTCATCTTTAGGACATGCATTATTGAGATCCCTGAAGTCAAAACAAACTCGAACTTGGCCATTCTTATTCCTTACAGGAACAATACTTGAAATCCATGTAGGATATTTAACTTCACGAATGAATCCTGCCTCGATGAGTTTGTTGGCTTTATTCTCTATCAATGGAACCAAGTCTAGCCTAAAACGTCTTTGGGCTTGCTTAACAGGACGAGCACCATTTTTGACTGGCAACTGATGGACTGCTACTTTAGGATTCAAGCCAGGTGTTTCTTTATAACTCCAAGCGAAGACGTCCCTATATTCTTTGAGTATATTCATATAAGTGATTTCTTCATCAACTTCTAGAAAGGCACTCAAGTAAGTAGGCCTTGGGTCTTCATCAATGCCAAGGCTAACTTCCTTTAAGGGATCTATTGTGATCTTCACTCCTTCTTCAAGTTCTGGTGGAGCATCTCCAACATCTTCCTCTTCTAGAGGGTTATTATCATTGATAGATATATGACAACACCAGACAATATCTTCTAACTCTTCATCAATCTTCATTTGAGGCAAAGAATCGTGCTCATTCTGGATTGTAACATGATATGAGGAGCCTACACTTTCTTCATCTTCCTCGTGCTCCTTGGTGTAAACCACAATATGAGCCTTTGCCTTGAGTTCCTCTTTACACGAAACCACAAGTTCCACTCGTCGTCTTATTCTAGAAGGAATCAAACTTTTGAAATCATTTTGGATCATAGATGAAGCCAGCGTTGTCACTTTTAGATAACTTCTCTGATGCTTGTTGCTTCTCTTCTTCAATGGACCTAATCTCTCGAACACAGAAGTTCTTGCAGTTGATTCTCCAAGTCGATCAAAAATGGAAGGCTTTCTATTGGGAGCAGTTACATCATCTTCAAAAGTTATATGATTATTTCTTGCTCTTCTTATGGAGATGTGAACTGGCGGTGGTTGGTTACAGCCTAGGCCTTCATGTGCTTGCCTAGTTTTATCAACTGATGGGAGTTTCCCTAACATCGATGGCTCATAAGGATTATATCCAGCCTTCACAAATAACTTGTAAGCATTAGGATCAAAACCTTCTCTCGTGCGTATTGTAGGGAGTGCAACATCTCACACTTGATTTTGAGCGATTGTCTTTCTTGGCAGCTTTGAAGGCAAGTTTATTGCATCAATCCGTCTGATAGGAAGAGTTAGTTCTTCTTGAAGGTTAGATGATTTGACTTCTTCTTTCTTTACTTTTGGAACATAGCGAAGTCCAGAAGTCAAATTCTTCTTTGAAGACATGGTCTTCCATTCATTGAGATTAGGACACATTTCTTTAGTGTCAACCTTTGCCTTTCCGACAGCCGTATCGATCCTTTTGCTTATGATCTTGTTAGACTTGGTTGATTTGACATCATTAGATTTTGTCCCTTTACCAACATAACTCTTCAAATAGAATTTTGCATCGGCAAAGTGCGTCTCAACTTCGGTGAAAGGATTATCATCTGCAACTATATTTCTTTCAATCCTATCTTCAAGATACTTCAAACATTGATTGTAAGAAGATGAGACAATTCTATTCTCATGTACCCAAGGCCTGCCAAGTAAGATATTGTATGAAGTCTTTGCATCGATCACGTGCATGCATCCATGCGCTTGATCGCAAATCTTCCATATGGATTTCTAATTTAATGGAGCCTATGGACCTCTGTCCTTCTTGATTGAATCCTTGTATCAACAAACGACTTTCACTAAGTTCTTCGGTCGTGATGTCGAGTTCCTTCAATGTGTTGATAGGCAGAATGTTGACTCCAGATCCTTCATCTATCAAGATTCTATTTATCTTCTTCTCTAGCACATGACCAACCATATACAAAGGACGATTGTGTAGTGTTTCACCAAATAGAAGATAATTATCTGTGAATGTGATTTTTGTATCACATGTATGTGCTTCTTGGGAAGAAGGTTCAATAGGCTTTTCAGAAGATGAAGGAGACATCATTGACGAGATTTCCCTTGTTGCTTTTTCTTCGCCACTAGGAGACACTTTTGATTAGGATTCTCTCGTTGTTCCTTCTTTGTCAGTTGGAGACACCTTCAATGTTTCTTCTTTATCAGCATTAAAACATGATGCCTCGACATTTTTTTAAGTAGACTTTGTGCGCAACCAACTTGGTAAGAATTCTTCTAAAGTTACAGGATGTCGAGGTTTTTGGTAGTGATGCACTTCTACCTTTGCCTCCTTTGGGCGCTTTATTGATTTCTGCTTTGCCAGTTTCTTCGCCATCTTCTTTCTAATCGGTTGCTCACATGATTCTTTTCGTAAGCTTGACTTGTTGCGTCTTCACCTTCATCACAATCTATATCAACTTGAGATTTGTCTAGCTCCAATGACTCTTCTTTATGCTTTTCTGCGATACATATTTGGACCGGATCGAGCGAGCTGAATGTGATGGAGATTTGATTAGAACTAGATTTCTCATCATCAAGGACAATCTTCTTTTCTCTACCCAATCGCATCACCCTATCCTTGAAGACAAAACATTTTTCAAGAGGATGACTCACAAGTCTATGATACTTGCAATAATTTGGGTCATCAGCTTTTCCAGCTTCATCACGTCGCTTCATCTCTGGCAACTCAATGACCTTTAATTCAAGAAACTCATCAAAATTATCAGAAACGTTAGAGTCCAAGAAGGGGTATTCCTTTTCTTGCATTTCCCTTAGGATCGAGTTTTGGTCTGAACGCGCTTGGAAATTCGTTCTCACACTTTGCTTCTTCCCTTCCTTCGTAGTGAACTTCACAGGCGACACATTAACATTCATTGACTCTTTGTTGTCGTTCTTGGGCACAAATTTGCTCCATCTCTTAGGTTCCTACTTGTCTCTTCCTTTGCGAGGGTCATGGACAAATGTCATATCCTTTCCGACAGAAGACATGCTCAACTCCATATCACGAGCGTGAGTAGCTAGATCTTCAAAGGATTTTAGGTTTATTCCCTGTAAGATATAAAGAAGCTCCCATTGCATCCCTTGGATACACATTTCTATTGCAGAACCTTCACTAAGCCTATCCTTGCAATTCAGGCTCGCGTTCCTCCATCGATTTATGAAGTCTATGGCTGGTTCATCCTTCATTTGGCGAGTATTCGTAAGTTCTACCATGCTCACAGTATGCCTCGTGCTATAGAATCGATTGAGAAACTCGTGCTCTAGTTGCTCCCAACTATCAATAGAATTGGGCCCAAGATCTGTGTACCAATCAAAGGCATTTCCTTTTAGAGATCGGACAAACTGCTTGACAAGATAGTCTCCATACGTTCCAACATTATTACATGTCTCCACAAAGTGTGCAACATATTGCTTCAGATTTCCTCTACCCTCAAATTGTTCAAATTTGGGAGGTTGATAACCAGCAGGCATTTTTAAGTTATCAATTCTTGCAATGTATGGCTTGGCATACTTATGAGAAGACTTGGTGGAGACTTCATACTTATCTTTGATAGTGCCTTCAATGAACTCCTTAAAGCGATTGAGTGGGATCATTCCTTCAGAAGAAACTGGCATCTCATTAACAAGCGGTGCTTTCTTCACAGGATCTTCGATCACTTGAACTTCAACACCCTTTTCCAGGTGTATGGCTCGCTTCTCCATCTAAAAGTTCTTATATTCGATCCATAAACTTATCGATTCTAGACTCTGGGTGTTGTACATGCTTTGTCAATCCTTCAACCAACTTCGTCAGATTTGCGAGTTATTCTTCAGGGGAAGAAGCAACAATCACCATTGTTGGCATGATCATTGGAGATGTAGGAGAGTAGCATGGATTGTCGTGTTAGTTGATCTTCAGTGGACTCATGTTATGCGATGCACGTGGAGATGATTCGTTGGTTGAATTATAGTTCTTTCTTGTCGTAGAATTCTTGGAACCAGATTGCTCAAGTAGAGCTAAGGTCTCCTTGATCTTTTCAGCAACACTGATTTCCCCTTCTAAAATATTTGTGGAGGAAGCTGATCTTTTTGGAGTCGCAGACCCAAAAAATGGAGTTGACACAGACGACACTTGAGGTGTTTATTGTCCTAGCATAGCAGCTTTGCTCCTCGTAACAGCTCCGAAACTTCCAAAGGTAACACCTAGAATGCTTCAACTTCAGTAGAGAATTGGAGCTAGTGGCCTTAGAGGCAGTTGATCGAGAGTTGTTCTTCATGAAAGTCATATCGATGTTATTTGATGCTTTAAAAGTTGAGATGAGAGGTAGAGATTGTCCCACTAGGCGTGCCAGAATTTGTAGACAATAAAATTCACGTCAAGAAAACAATAATCAAGAACGGAAAATTATAGCAACAATCATATTTATTATTTCAAAGTGCGAGTGTCACAATCTCTATGATTCCTCTGAATTCGCCTTTTCAAATATAATTCAAGGGCTCTTGAGCTTGATCTTGAACTTGGGATTTATCTAGATCTTGATCTCTATCTTGATCTTGATCTTGGATTTGGACTTGATCTTGAACTTTATCTTGATCTTGGACTTGAACTTGATCTTGACTTGAACTTTATCTTGATCTTGACTTTCTAGTTGAATTCAAGGGCTTCGAGCTTGATCTTGAATCTGGCGGTCTTGATCTTGATCGTTCTTGAACTTGATCTTGAACTTTGAACACTTGTATTCTTGAATTCTCAAATTCTTGAACTTGTAGAGAAATTGCGGCTTTTGATCCACGAGCTTTCTCTAGCTTCTTGTACGAATTCTTGGTCCTCTTTTCTGAATTATGAGGACCCTTATTTATAGTTTTAGAATAGGGGAGTTGTGATTAGAATAGGATTCCCTTCGGCCAATCAGATTTAAGTGACATGACATATGGGCTTTATGGAGCGGGCTTTAATTAAATTCATATTTATTGAATTTAAATAATTAATTCAATTATATTAATCCATAATATTTATTTGGACTAATATATTACTGAATTTAATATAATCCAAATTATTTTAATAAATTTATAGTTAAATAAATTTTAAATGATTACAGTTAGAAATTGTTTAAAATGTTCTCATTTTCATATTTTTTTCTACCATTCTGTTAGTACATTTTGGTTAAGAGTCGAGAGATGATTTCATACTTTAGGAATGGTAGTGTTTAGTTCTTTATAGTTAACTTGGGAAGTTTAAATGAATAACGTATTTTTAAAGTTCTTTATGTGAATGAATATGACAGAATAGTTACTTGTTGGTTTTTATATATATGGTTAAATAAACGGCTTAAAAGAACACTTCTAGCGACTGGATTTGTTGTCATTATTGAAGAACTCTAACGACTAGAATGACAATTTGCGAAAGGAAAGTATGGTCGTTATAAGGAGGTATAACGACCTGATTTTTTGTTGTCATTAAAGGTTTTTTTACAACCGGATTGTAAATATGGTCGTTAACTACGATCAATTTTTTTCTGGTCGTTATTGACTTATAGCGATCATAGTAAGGCTTTTAACGACCATAGTTTCCGTCGTTAAAGGTCTTTTTTTCTTGTAGTGATTGTAAATGATGTATTAGGCATTACTTATGTATCAAGTACATAAGTACTGAACATGAAACCCACTAGCTGCATATTTGGCAATATTAGGGTTATGTATCAATGTAATGAATATATACATGATACATTGTATAAAACATAATTTATTGTAGCATTGATGTATCCAAAATTTCATACCACTAACAAAGGCTAATTTAAGAAAAAAAATAAACAAGATACATTGAGAATCTATAACTTTTGTAAAGATGGGCGTGAAGATGCATCCTTATTTGATTTTGCCTTCTCCAACTCAAGATTCTTCATGAATAATGGATCGTTTCTTGGTTTAGATCTATTTTCAACAAAATCTTCATCGTCAGAATCAAAAACACGGCGTACCATATCTTGAGTAGTTGAAACTAATTGGGTAATCCTAATACTAAAAGAAGAGGCATCATCCATAAGCATCAAATAAATTGATGATGAAAAATAAAAATAAAAACAAGGATGAACTGAGAGAAACAACAAGGAAGACGAAAACTACCTATTCAAGAAGTTGAAAATGATTTCACTGGAGAGGCAACGATTTTGAATTTCAAATTGTAAAGAATGAATTAACTAATAAGATTGTATTAGTGAAAATAGGGAGAGATTGACGGAGTAAATTAACGAAAAGAAACGTGGGTTTTGGGGAGTGTAAAGTTATGTCTCCAAAAGTTTGGTTTTGGAAGTAAAATAAGGGATTTTGGAAATATTTTAGAATGGTAGGGCATAAATGAAAGTATGGAAAATAATGGTGTGTATATATGTAATTTTTCCTAAGAAACAAGGGACCGAGTCAAGAACGTACTTGGATAAAAGTCAACAACCTACTCACAAGTCTAAAACTAAGATACAAGAGTCAACTACCTGAGGACTAACATCCACAAATCTAAAGACACAACCTATCAGTTATCAGATCAACAACAATAGAGAAGAGAATATAATCAAACAATTACCTAATCGAACCCCCATAAGCCTGGTAGGTACCAATAGCAAACACAACCCGAACGGGATCCCATAAAACTAGAGGGTGCAATCAACAAACAAGTACACTGGTGATAGGCAATGCATATAAATGCAGAGTATGCAGTAGGGCCACCAGTAACCATCAGTAACCAAGTGTATAGATCTACCTCCCTGCCATGCGGGCGAGGTAGGACCCATACAGCTCCCTATTCGGTACTATGGTACTCACAGCAAGAGGAGCCTATAGGTGACACAGGAATTCCATATACACTGCTTGGGCCTGAATCTAGGTCTTATCAAGTATATAGAGCATCATGACCTGATCTTAAATTTGTGACTAGTAGTAATCAACTTTGTTGTGGTAACAAAGGAATAAGTAACCAAATCCATGCAGAAAAGGGCATCAACATGTCGACTAGTCAAGTAAAAACTGAGCACATCTCAGATGCCTCTAATGTCTCAAGTAGGAAAGGAGCACGTCAATGACGCCTCACAAGTTTCAAAATTAGTAAATCCAGTTATCCAGGAGGTACGAATCCCATTAAAACCAGTTTAGAATAGTGACCAAGAGAAAATTGTCATTTTCCATGAATGATCATGATGTAACAATGCATGAACCGAGATCGTACCGTAAACATGTGTGAATGAACAACCAATGCAAAGCATGTAATCATCAACATTCAAACAAGGCACATGCACCCAGAGAAATATAAATCCAACCAAACCATGCTACAAAAGTGGTAGTACTAACCTGGGATCCAACTATTCCTCGAACACGGCCTTGGTCCCAACAATATAATAATATATCAATGAAGATACAACGGGCCTACTACTAAACAAAAAGTGAAGGGATCAAAGAAGAGCTTCCGAATCAATAAAAAAGAGGAGAAATAACTCAAGGAACGATGCATTACCCCAATCACACTGCTCCAGTCTACGATTGAGCACGGCTAGTTCCAACCTACGTCTATGACGTGACTCCAAAGTCTCAAATACAAATCAGACGGCCAACAACATAAAGCCAAGCGCTACTGGGAGAAACTCACAACTACCATGGCAATAAAACACACTCAAAAGCACCTACAGCTCAACCCTAGACTAAGGCCATACCAATTCTAACTAGGATACACGTGTTAAGGCATACTACAAGCAATGCTACAACCTAAACTAAGGATCCCATCACTCACAATCAGCCCAACACTTCTATAGGAGTCAAGAAGGATAGAGTAAATAAGGGGAAGCGAAGCAATTGCAATCCTAAATCACATGCAGTTTGTACTAAGCATTATCTAAATATCCCAATCAAGAAAGTAAGCTAAAGCCTACCTTCAAGCGGATCACGCGCACTCTGAGGGTGTGTTTGGCATGGAGGAAAACATTTTCTGAAAAATATTTTTCAATTTTCCATGTTTGGTTGGCTTAAAATGTTTGGAAATTTTTTCCAAATCAATTCATTTTCCTCAAATTTAAGGAAAATGACTTCTTTTACAAAATTAGGGAAAACATTTTCGAAAAATCTTCTTCATCCTTTAAATTATTTTTTCTTACCCTACCCATACCCCGTACCTATATTTTTATCTCTACCTCAAAACTAGCCCCTACCCCCAAACAAAAAAAAATAAAATTCAAAAATTATTTATGAAAAATGTTTCAAATTTCAAGATATTTTTTACCTCAACCAACCCCTACCATCCCAATTCCCTACCCCCACCCCCCACCCCAAAAAAAAATTCTTTCGAAAAATCTTTCAAATTTTTTTTTATAATTTTTTTTACGCCACTCCGCACCACCACCACCACCCCAAACAAGTATATATATATATTTGGAAAGTATTTCAAATTTTAAAAAATTTCATTCTTTACGCTATCCCCACCCTTACACTCCCCGCGCCACCCCCGTCAAAAATAAATTCTAAAAAAATTGTTAATGAAAAATATTTCAAATTTTAAAAAACATCATTTGTTATGCCACCTCCACCCCTACCCCACCCCCGACTACCACCCCTCCCCCCAGACCCAGGCCATCCCCGTCAAT